>CAXITY010000006.1:100000-123655 GCA_964034905.1 Itoplectis maculator | reverse complement strand
GAATGGTAAGGTAGAGAGTGAGAGAGGATAGGAGATACGGAAAGACGGCAGAGGGGGGCAGAGAGGATAGAGGGGAAAAAAGGGTTAGGCGGATGTGCAGAGAACTGGGATACTGGAAGAAGTGGTGGGAAGAGGTGAGAAAGGAGTGAAGAGGGAAGGGTTAAGTGACAGGGAGAATAATAAAGAGAGGAAGCGGAAAAGTAGGGACGAGATGAGGTTAGAAAACGGCGTGGTGGGGCAGGGGAAAGGAGACGAAGAAGAGAGATAGGTGGAGACAGGTACGGAGAGCGGCAGAAGTTGGAAATAGATAGTTAAGACGGCGGCAATTTCGAATAAGGTGGACAGGCGAAAACGTAAGAAAACGGGCTGGTTGAAGGCGGACAGAGAAAGGTAGAGGGAGGGTGATAAGAGGAGGAGTGGAGAACAAAAAGTAGAGTAGGAAGTCAGAAGAGGGTGGAAAATTGAGAGAAAGAGGAGGAGAAAGGAACAAAAGAAACGTGGAATGTGGGCAACAAGGGAAGACAGGTAGCGAAGACAGCGGCGAAAGAGAGAACGAGAAATGTGGGATAATTACAGGGTAAAGAAGGACTCGACAGGAGGATAAAGAAGAGTGTACAGAGCGAGAGAAGGCGAGAAACAGAAAGTGAAGAGAGATTGTGGATAAAGTAGAAAGGGGAAAGAAGAGAGAACATGGGTAAAGCAGAAGACAAATAGGAACGAAGAAGGGGAGAGAGAGGGCATAGAAACGGGGAAATGGAAATACGGAATAGAAATGGAAAATGGAATAGAAATGGGAAATTGAATAGAAATACGGAATGAATGAGGGAGAGAGAGAGAGAAAAGGAATGGAGTGAAAGAGTGGAAACGGAAGTCGGCGGAGAGAGGAAGAGAGGAAGGAGGAGCGGCGTGGAGCGAGGAGCGGCGAGGAGAGGGGAGAGCGAGCGGGCGAGCGAAAGAAGGCGAGAGCGAGCGTGCGAGCGAAAGAAGGCGAGAGGCGAGCGAGACGTGGCGAGGGACGAGCGGGCGCGGAGCGGCGAGCGTGCGAGCGTGGTGCGGCGAGCGAGCGAGCTTGGAGCGGCGAGCGGGCGGAGAACAGCGAGCGAACGGAGAGCGAAACGAGCAGAGGAGAATGGAGTGAGTGGGAGAAAGGCGAGCCAGGATAATTGCGAAGAGTGTGAAACGAGAGATGAGAAAGAAGCGTGTGGCGGATAAATGGTAAGAAAGCAGGTATGAGAGTGACGAAGCGAAGCGAGGAGAAAAGGAATGTCGAAGAAAGAAGGAATGTAAAGGAAAATATATAGGCTCGGAGAGAGAGAGAGATGCGAGTGCAAAAGGAAACTGAAATGTAGAGATGAGTGAGAAAGATGGTGTGAGACAGCGAGGAAGGAAATGGCGTAAGAGAGGAAGACTGAATGAAAAGAAAAGAAAATGTATAAAGTGTACCAAGGAGACAACCTTGTGAAAAAATCTTGCAACCCTTCGGGGAGTCAATAAAGACACATACATACATACATACATTATTTGATTTTTCTTTTGGTGCACTTGAGTGCAGCTGCACCAAGCCCTGCGAGGTGGCAAGCCTCGTGGCTCTCCTTTCAACTGGCTCACAAACTTTTCGAGCCCGGCGTGGTGCCCTCTTCGGCTTTTGCACACAAGTTTGTGTCACGGCTTCCACCACCGGTGATTCCTCGGTTGGTCATTTTCTGGAAGGAGATCTCATGTAATCACAATTATCGTGATTTGTTCCGAAATCCATCATCAATCATCAATCGAATCATGATAATGATGATTCGTTCGAATCATGATAATTGTTATTATATAAAGCCTCCTTCCAGAAAGTGCCCAACGAGTGGTATGCAGAAGCCGAAGAGGGCACCACGCCGGGCTCGAAAAGTTTGTGAGCCAGTTGAAAGGAGAGCCACGAGGCTTGCCACCTCGCAGGGCTTGGTGCAGCTGCACTCAAGTGCACCAAAAGAAAAATCAAATAATGGTATGTATAAATTTATAAATACACAAGTTTTAATTTCTATTTCTGCTCAGCGAACAGAAATAGAAATTAAAATTTCGATCCGTTCATAATTCGCAAAAAAAAGCATATCCGCATTTTCGAGGTGAGCGTCGGTATTTCACATCGCCTTAAAAATGAATCGGAAAAATGAAGTGAATCGGAACATAATTGTTCGAGTAATCGGTCCGGCCAGCATGAATAAAGTACTTTTGAGATAAACGTGTTTAAATTTTGTTGACTAGTATGCTGCGCACCAGGCGGCCTTGCAGTAAAATTCGGGAATCGTGTACTTAGAAATTTATCCCGGCCATTATTTTTTGGGATATCATTTTTGAGATCCCAAGGGACCTTTTAAAGAAAAAAAAAAAAAGAGTTTTCGAAAATTCTACAGTGGCATAACCCCTTAAATGTTTCATGGCTCATAATGGTCTTTCTTGAATCATTCTTTATGAATTTTCTTCACAGACAATCGTTCTTGTAACCACGAGGACGTCGCGGACGTTGGGGACTGCAGGGACGACGGTGACGGCGGCGGCAGTGATAACGGCGGTGGCGGCGGCAGTGATAACGGCGGTGGCGGCAGTGACGACGGCGGTGGCAGGAACGACGGCAGCGGCAATGATGATGGCGGCGGCTGTCACGACGGCGGTGGCAGTGACGATGGCGGCGGCTGTGACGGTGGCGTCGGCTTTCACGACGGCGGTGGCAATGACGATGGCGGCGGCAATGACGATGGCAGCGGCAGTGACGACGGCGGTGTCAGTGACGATGGCGGCGGCAATGACGACGGCGGTGGCAGGGACGACGGCGGCGGCAGTGACGATGGCGGCGGCACTGACGACGGCGGTGGCAGTGACGATAGCGGCGGCAGGGACGACGGCGTGACGGCCAACGCGCAGAAAAAAAAAACGAACTCGTCGAAGAAGTCATTGCAGTCAAAATCGGACAGTAATTGCATCGAGAGCGGCGAGGCGACGAGCAGCGGGGAGACGTCGGGCGATGACGATGAAAATCGCGAAGAGAGCGAAGATGACGGTGAAGGTGAATTTCAAGTACATTACGTTTGTATGCTCAAGAAGCAATCGACGATAATTTAATATACTTTTATTGTTAAAGCAAAAATACGGCAACTTGAGGCGGAGCTCAAACTCGAGCGGAAGAAACGAGCCCGTCGTCTAGCGAAGACTGGAAATCGAGACATTCGTCCGTCGGCACTAATACCGGGTGACGCGAAGGTACCTGACATTAAATCGATATATTTAGTAAAAAAAAAATCAAGCGTTGTTTTATTTATTCTATTTTTATCTTATAGATTGAATTGACAAAAAACAGCGGGATTTACATTAAAAAAAAAGATTTGACTCGGTGGAGAAGGCGCTACCAGCAAGATTCAAGCAAATTGGCATGTCGCCTTATGCGGATCATTGTCGGAGAGGAGAACTTGAAGTGGATGACTCCAAGAGGCCGAGGGAAATATGTAGCCATTCCATTCGCAGCATATGACGCTGTAGAAGGTGTGTATTTATTGTTGCGTTTATTTTAAATTATCGTTCGACGATATCGTTCGTTCGACGCGTCGAACGAACGTATCGGCTTATCGACGGTGGCACGAGACTCGCACAAAGAATCCGATAAATCGAAATCGAGAGACTATTTTTATACAAAATGCGGAGCGGCGCTCGATGCTCCTCGGGTTCCTCGGCGAGAGCCTAATCCTGGGTATTCGGGGCAGAGAGCAGACGCAACGACGAACGATTAATCGCCAGCGCGATCAATGAGAAACGATGGAGACCGCGACGTTTGCACTCGATCGCGTCCCTCAAAACGTCCAACGACGCCTCGTCATAATTTTATCCACGCGAAGTACCATCGAAATTCCGACGCGGACTGAAAATCATGGATTCCGAGGGTCAATGATTCGATTGCAATGCCATCGGGGCAGGATGCTGGGAGGCTGGGAGGTCATCTCTGCCTCGAAGCATCGGGAGTCGAATAATCGAGCGCGGATTCCGGGCGCAAGACGACGAAGACGCTGCGTCGAATTGCCAATGAGTTTTCAACCGCGAAATCGTTGACGAGTCTGCAGCTTCTGCGGTGAAAAAGGAGACACCGAAAATACTGCCTACAACCATCTTCGTCAAAAGTTTTACGACACCTGTTCACGTGTGACGGAAACTAATCAACGGAACGACTAAACGACGAATTTTCATCTTTCAACACCTGTCGACGATGACCGAAGGTCGAAACGACGATCTTCTCGATTTTTCAAATAAAAAAAGGCGACGAATCGTTGTGTGAATATTTAGCAAGTAGGATTATAAATAACGGAGACAATGAAACAACAGTATATTCACAAAAGCAGTTCACTTATAAATATAATTATTATGATACAAAAAAAAATTATAATTCAGTTATAAATTCATGATTTCGTTTTTTTTTTCAGCCTACATCCACAAGAATGCGACTCTAATTCTAAGCAGTAATAAATTTCAGAGAGTCATGACCTTTTTATGCTGCACAGTGAGGGCTGGGGACAAAAACAAGAAGTGCGCGAAGAAATGAGCGATTTACGGTCATTTTCAGGCCATTTTTCATAGTTTCCATGAGAATTTTTTTATTTTTGTAAAACATTAAAAAACAATAATCAGCGTTACTGTTACTATAATTTTCTAAGTTATTTCTTCACCTAATCAACATCCTGTCCTGTCCTGTGTCCTGTTCTTGTACTGCAAATAAAAGTCTAAAAAAAAAACAAAAAATAAAAGCATGTAAATAAAAACTTACTTACCTCATACATATAAAAACATATAAAAATTGAACTATAAATTGAATCAAGCTTACCTTCATTAAAATCTTCATTCTGCATGGAATTTGCCGGTATTTTACTGCTCGTAATTTGTAATTAAGATGCGCAAAGCCGTGAATTTTAGTGTTAATAATAGAATAAAATAACAATGCACTATTTCATTATAATGTCCTGACTTTAATGGATCATGCAGGAACGGTGGGGTACATGCATCAACGATAACATCTGAACAATGGATCAATGATAGAGAAATGCATCATCGACAAACTCTCAACAAGCAAGCTCGTCCTCTTTTCACACACACACACACACACACACACACATTTGTGGTACATGCGCGCATGAGAGGCTACACTAGTGTATTAGATGCTCGAAATGGCCTCCACCCATCTCGATGCAGCAACGTACGCGTTGTAGAAAACTTCGGCGACAATTTGCCAGCATCGCCGGAGTCACAGAACGAAGAGCTCGTTCAATACGTTGCTCAAGTTCCTCACGAGTCGGAATTGGCGTACGATACACGATCGATTTCACGTGGCCCCAGAGAAAGAAGTCGAGCGGGTTCAGGTCTGGCGAACGTGCCGGCCAGTTTCGAGTTCCTCCTCGCCCGATAAATCTCCTCGGAAACATTCTTCTCAGCAGGCCTTGAACGATATGGCTCGTATGAGCCGGCGCGCCGTCATGCTGCAACCACATTCCGTCGATTTGCTCTCGGGTGAGTCCAGCTCGGTGGCACAGCCTCCTCAGACATCGTCGAAGGAAATTCAGATATTTTCGACTTGTCAACGTGCCATCAATTTCAAAAGGCCCCACCTGCAACGGTAACAAATAGTCAGTTGCACGCATTAATGACGATTTTTGTGGTAATGAATTCACAAATTTTTGTGAAGTAATTCAACAGAACTTACCAATCGATCATCGACGATACCGGCCCACAGATTCACGGAGAATCGCTGCTGCGTGTTGAACGAGACGGTCACATTGGGGTTCTCTTGCGCCCAATAGTGATTATTGTGGTAGTTCCAGCTCGCGGTACGTCCGAATGTGGACTCGTCCGTAAATAGCACGGTCCGTAAAAAATTCGGATCTTCGTCGTGACACCGTAAAAACCAGCGGCAGAACTCTAATCTCGCCGGGTAGTCTTGAATTCGCAAGCTCTGCACACGAGTATAGTGATACGCATGCGTGCGTTCCGCTCGCATCGTTCGCTGAACCGTTCCGTACGTCAAATTTAATAGTCTTGCGACTTGACGGATCGAGCGCGTCGGATCTTCGGCAAAGGCATTCAAAATCCGTTCTTCATTCACTTGCACACGTGCGACTCGAGGCGCCCCGCCATTATTTGCGACATTGCGCGTGACAGTTCCCGTTTCAGTGAGGCGCCGAAACGTATCTAAAATCGTTTGATGGCCCGGGTGCCTCCGGTTGGCCCAGCGCTCCGCGTAACTTCGCGCAGCCTGCCTCGCATTGAAGTTGCACCGCACGTACTCGACAACCATATCCGTGTACTCACGGATGGTATAATCTACCATTTTCACGCGCGGCACTACTTTTCCGACTAATTCTTCTAGCTTCTCCTCTTCCTCCGTTTCAAAACAAAACCGCACGAAAAATACTGCGAGCCGATGCGCGGCGATGAAAGCTGTCTCGACGATAGAGAAAACAGCAACGATGCGAAAAACAATTGAACGCTCGTTTGCTCGTGCCATGACATTAAACGTAAGATAAACAAAAGAAGATCACGGAAATTGGTGAATATTGTGGAATAAGAGAAAATAAACCCTAAAATAGACGGCGGAATGGACTACGGTGGGGACGACGAAACGGACAGCGAAGGAAGCGGATTCAGAGGGTTCGACAACCACGTAGATGGTGGAATGGAGAGCGGTCGGAAGACGGGGAGTGACATGATGTCTAAGGACAATAAAGACAACACCAGCGAGGACAGCGAAGGTTATTCTTCTCAAGTATCCATTGATATCGGCATTTATTTATGACTACTAATAATATTATGCTTATTATAGGAATATCACCAAAACTTCAAGCGGAGCTCGAACGAGAGCGCAAAAATCGTCGACATATAAAAAAAGGCGCTAATAAAGGCATTCGGCGTTGGTCCCCGGTGAGATGAAGGTCTGTACTTAACAGTAAATGAAATACAGATCTCACTATCACGATTTTATTTATTTGATTTCTTCGTAGTGTGAACTATCACCAGATAGCGGGATTTATATAAAAAAAAAAGATTTGAGGCGATGGACGGAACACTACGCCAAAGATGCCAATAAATTGGCGTGCCGCTTAATGCGGATCATTGTCGGCGAGGAAAATTTAAAAGGAATGACCCCAAGGGGCCGAGGATCTTATACGCGCATTCCTCAGACAGCGTACGACGCTATTGAAGGTGAATTATATTACCTATAGTTGTAATTACCTAAACTTATAATGTAAGTATTTTTTATTTATTTTATATTTCGTCGATACTATGGTTTCGTTCTTTTCAGCCTATATTCATGAAAACGCAACGCCAAGATTAAGCAGCTACAAATATCAAAGGCTCATGACGTTTTTGTGCTGCACGGTGAGGGCTGCGGAGAAAAAATGCAAATGATGTCTTCTACGGAAACTGTTCTCTCGTTTTTTATTTTTATAAATCATAAAATATAAATAAAAATATCAACGTTATATAAATTGACCTGTTTCTTTATTATACCTAATTGATATTCCGTCTTATCTGTCAACTCACGCTGTTACTCTCAACTTACGCTGAACTTGCGATAAACTCGCAAAATGCAAGCCGGAGGTCCCGCCCGACTTGTTGAACATTCAATGCAAGGTAATCACCGATCGGTTCTTCCGTGCAATTAGTTTGCTCGACGTAAGTAACGGACTGTACGACGTTAACGCGAAAGATTGATGCAACGCTGGTTCTCCACAGTGCTATACTTAAGCTCAACTTACTCCGAACTTACGCTCAACTTACTCCGAACTTACGCTCAACTTACTCAGAACTTACGCTCAACTTACTCCGAACTTACGCTCAACTTACGCTGAACGTGCGATAAACTGGGAAAATGCAAGCCGGAGGTCCCGCCCGACTTGTTGAACATCCAATGCAAGGTAATCACCGATCGTTTCTTCCGTGCAATTAGTTTGCTCGAAGTAAGTAACAGAGACGCTGACTCTACGACGTGTTTTAAATGTTTCCGCAGTGGCGGACTTGCAACTATCGAAGCTGTTTGCTCGTGTTCGGAATCGCTCTCTGCGATTGAACAGGATGAAGCTTCGATAGTTGCAAGTCCACCACTGCGGAAACATTTAAAACACGTCGTACAGTCAGCGTCTCCGTTACTTACGTCGAGCAAACTAATTGCACGGAAGAACCGATCGGTGATTACCTTGCATTGAATGTTCAACAAGTTGGGCGGGACCTCCGGCTTGCATTTTCCCAGTTTATCGCAAGTTCAGCGTAAGTTGAGAGCAAGTTCAGCGTAAGTTCGGAGTAAGTTGAGAGTAATGTGAGATCAACAATTTTTCACATTTGCGATACTTCCAGCGTAAATTTCAAATTTCTTTGTCCATTGTCATCGTTTGGCGTGATTTGTCCGGTAAGTTTAAGGTATGTTGAACGTAAGTTGAGAGCAACCAGAGCGATGCATGATGACCGAAAAGGATGAATCTTCGGCACATGCAAGTCCGCCAGTGCGCAGAAACACCTTGTGCAATTAGAATCTGTATTACTTGCCTTATGCAAATCAATTCCATAAGAAAACCAATCGGTAATTATCCTACATCGAATGTCCATCAAGTCGGGCGGAATCTCTAGGTTAGATTTTTCGAGTTGAGCGTACGTTGAGAGTAAGTTGAGCGGAAATTGTGAGCTTGAGTTTCTCGACCCAAGTGACGATGCATTAAACGACGAAGTGGCGGTGACGGGGTTTTACCGTCTAAGTCAGGTGTTTCGCTGGAAATTGACATCCTTACGGATATCAAGTACGAAACAGCCGGACAAGAACGATTCGTGAAAAAAAGACAGAGAATGATGACAAGCGCAATCATCAGAAAAGCTAGAGGATACAATAAGCCGACAAAATAACGTACACCGCTCATGTACTTACATTTTTGGAATTTTCAACTTTATTTTACACGTTCGGATACGAGTTTTTCAGATACAAGTATGATTTTTAACTTGCACAACTGCTCTTTAACTCCTCACATAACCCCTCACATAACCCCACGATGACCGTCGCACCGCACTCTCGAGCCGATCATTCACGCACACTTGGACACTTTCGTGCACTTATTCATCGCGTGTTATCACTTCGAAGCACAAGATTGAGCGCACCGATCAACATTTCTTCTATCAGAATCGAGCCGATCATCGATATGACTCCACAAACTGATACGAGCTGTCACCGGCCGACTCGCTCGAACCGACGTGGTAGCAGAATTTCTCCGTGACACGAGGCTGACACGAGCCATGCATCGTCCGACGTTGCCAAGTTTATCTCTCGCGTTCTCGCGCCGCCATGGCGGGAAGATACTTCGCTCCCATTGGTCGATTTATTTCAAATTTGCAATGCTTATAAATAAATAAATATTGCGAATTTCGCAAAACGGCTAAGTAACTTTGTTCTCCAGATCATAAACTATCATCCCTCCACGGCTGGCAAGATCGTTCTGAATCACCCTGTATGTTCAAGCGCCCTCAAATCCCAGAGCCCCCCGGATCCCGGAGCCATTTTGGGCTCCGCTCCAAAATTAGCGCTTATTTTTGTTCCATTAGCGCAACGAATATTTTTTAATAACTTTATTTTCAATATTGAATATAATAAAAACCCAAACAAATTCTTATCTGCCCAATGAAATTCGAATGTGCAAACAAATATCAATTCGCCGAATCGAATTTGATTTTGCTCAAACGAATTCCAATCTGCCCAACCAAATTTTGACGTGCTCGTTGCGACCGGGCAGATTCAACTATATGCGCTCTAGTGACCATGGTTATCGCTATTAACATATGGAAGTTCAGATTATAATATTTTCTTCTGCCAATCATGAAATTCGTATTGCGAAATACCATTCAGCAACACGATATCTAGTGGATTTTTTTGAATTACTGAAACCCGGTCGTCTTAACCTATTATTTTATTAGGAAATATTGTTCATCATTGATACAAATGGACATTCACATGTGAATAAAAGTTTTCCGTAAAATATCTGTTAAAGTAATTAAATGTTGACACAAAGCGTTCTCCGTCGGTAAAACAGACGGCAACGTCTTGACCGACGGGGTTACGGCCGCCATTTTTGCTCGGTGTTCGTTCCCAACAGTGACGGATACCATCACCGACAGCGCGCAAATCGACTAGAGACCTACAAAGAACCATCCCGCCGCTTAACTAGTGTACAATATTGTTGAAAATAAACTGAACTATTCGATTGACCCCAAATACCACTTCAAAAGTGATGACAAAATAAATCAACGAACAATGGCGGCGAGAGCATTCGAAGATCGTTGTTTCAATCCATTCGGAATTCTGAATCATCTGAAGACCAAGAATTTACGCCGAATATCTGCTGCCTGTCAGCGGAAGTGGAACTTGCAAGAAAACCTCAATGTGTGTTCAAATTGTCGCAAAGAATTACAACATACTGCACCGACTATTACCACACAATTGAAAAAAAACACTGATGATAATATGCTACTCGATGAAATAGTCGACGAGAGCATCGATGCATCCGATTCTAACCACCGTAGATTGATGATAGCCGAAGTGAATGTGATGCTGATACGAGGTCTGAAACAATCAATCATGATCCGATGGAACCTCATGAATCTGTCGAAGTGGAACCCGACGTTACTGCTGTACTTGGTAAGTCGAAAGTCGTGCGGACTATATACGATTCTTACACGAAACGTGAGTGTGAAGCCTTGAATTGTTGACCTTGAAGCGTCGACATGATTTTTTATTCAATATTTATGTGAAAACATACAAAAAAAAGTCCAATGTACCCGTGTTCGTGTGTCTGTTAAAACAGGACTTTAATGGAATATGTCAAAAAAATCAAGTCGCCACAAACATTGGCACTCACTTTGAACAGATTCGGCAAAGGAATTTTTAAATCATCAATATTCGTATTATTTTACTGTCCAAACACTTTCTTTGTGATCTCGTGGAAGCAAATGTTGGTGATTCGTAACGGAAATTTGTACATAAGTCGAATAATTATGGAAGGCGATTGGTCTTAAATTCCATTAAATAATTCTATCAGACGTCTCGATATCAAACGATCCTCCATGCAATGAATGACCGCGAGGCCAGACAAACTCAAAAAGCTTCGACCTTTTGGTTCGCCTTTTTTGGTATAAAAGGTTTTTGGGATCTGGAGTCTTTATCAATATCGATCAGCTTGACACACAGCCTAAACTTAATATCAACGAGAAAATATATTTGAAAATTCATTTAACCAAAAGCATTCTCTATAAAGAAATTGAAAAATAACAGAAGAAACCACATAGAATAAACTCGAAAGAGGCACTGTGTTCATCTTTATTTTTAATTTCATCGCGTTCTTGAATTTCATAATTACAGCTTCACAGAGTACGAGCGAGGAAATCATTTCATCACAGGCAAGCAGTTTGTCATCGCTTAGTCTCGAGAATAAACTGCCTGTAATCAATCGAGCTTTGGAATTATTAGACGATTCACCTATCCCCAGAAAGAAATTGAAATCTGATAACTGGATTGAGCAAAAAGTGCATCAAGTTTCTTCAAATTTCAAAAGATAACTTGGCGCATCTCATTTGAACACGGAATTTGATGTAGACATGGAAGTCGATTGCTCTCACTTTCGCGAACTAATCTGCGTTGCAAGAAAAATTTCATCGAAATGAAACGGACAGAGCGCATAAGCTGCAAATCTTGACGTTACTTCCAGCAAATTGGAGTGTAAAAAAAATCTCAGAAACTATGAACACCACGACGTACATGGCGAAAGCATCGAAGAAACTCTTGAAAAGTAAAGGAATATTGTCTCTACCTGACGCAAAACACGGTAAATATTGATCATTATAGTACAAACTCAAGCAAAATATTTCGTTCCAGATAATCTTGCATAATAAAATTGTAATGCTTCGTTTATTTCAATCGCAGGAAAAACACTGCAAAATAACGAAGAAAGCTGTACTTGAATTCTACGATGATGAGAGAAACAGTCTTACGATGCCTGGCAAAAAAGATTGCGTATCGGTACGCGATGTAAATGGAATTCGTACTCATGTTCAAAAGAAATTAGTTCTGTCGAATTTGAAAGAGTTGTTCGAAAGTTTTCGCTTGGAGCACCCCGAAAAAAAGATAGGTTTTTCAACCTTCGCATCTATGAGTCCAGCACACTGCACTTTGGCAGGTGCTAGTGGTACTCATACGGTATGCGTTTGTTCAATTCATCAGAATGTGAAGTTGATGATCTTAGGTAACGCTCAACTTTATCGAAAAATTAAAAATAAATGTGTACAATACAACAATATAACAATGAAAACGTATTATTTCAGGATGCTCTATGAAAGAGCTTAGCAAAGACACGTCGCACTTTATCGCCAGCTACAACGATTGTATAGACGCAATCGTGTGCCCCGTCTCAACTGAGGATTGCCACCTGGGAAAATGTGCACATTGTCCGGGCATTGAAGCCTTGCACAGCATTTTGGATAATTTGTTTTCTGATAATGGAATTGATGAAATAACGTATAAACAATGGATAACAAAACCGCGAACTTCGCTTGAAACATTTGTTAAGGACTCTGCCGAATTCGTCGATGATTTCTGTGCAAAAGTAACAGTGCTTTTGCCTCATGCATTCATTTCCAACAAGCAACCCGGTCGCCCCTTCGGGGCGCCGGGTTGTTGTTGGAGGGCTTCGCCCCCCAAACCCCCCGAAAATGACCCTGCAGCAAAAATGTCCCTTCGGGACATTTTTCCCTGGTGTCATTTTAAGGCACTCACGCGGTCGTCGCGCTCCGCGCTCCGCAGGGGGTCGTTTGGACGTCGCGCTTCGCGCTCCGCACAGCGCCGGTCGGACGTCGCGCTTCGCGCTCCGCACGATGCCGTTCGAAAGTCGCGCTTCGCGCTCTACACGGTGGCGTTCGGACGTCGCGCTTCGCGCTCCGCACCGTGCCGTCCGGACGTCGCGCTTTGCGCTCTGCACGATGCCATCCGGACGTCGCACTTCGCGCTCCGCACGATGCCGTTCGGACGTCGCGCTTTGCACTCCGCACGATGCGGTTCGGACTAGAGACGTGAGTGGTATACATGACCAGTAATTTTACGATTAAAAACGGTATGTGACCGGTGTTAAATTTACGACATCGGTAATAAAGTCATATAGTCTCTTAGTGATTAAGAATTCTCGTCAAGATACGGTGAATTTACGAAACAACGTTGCTGTAATTTTACCAAAAAATTCGTTATAGACAGTTTACCATTTTTTATAGTGAATTCACCAACAAAAATTTGTAACCGGTCAAACTTACGAGCATTTTTCGTGACCGTATTTTCACAACACAAAGTTTGTAGAAAAAAAATGTGGATAAAAGACGGTAAAGGTACGGTAGTTTCATTGTTATTTTACAAAAAATAAAAATACCGGTATTTTCATATCTATATAATTCTGTGATGTTCAATGTCGGTCATTTTCAAAAAATAAAAAGTCATTCGAATCAATAGAAACTGACCCATAAAATGGTCAATAGAAAATGTGGAGTATAAATTTGATATTCGATTTTTTTTAGTCGATGTTTCATAAAAAAACAACACCGAACGTCGATTAATCGACGAAGATCGGTTTTGTGACGGTCAAATGACCGTCACATGACGCTTGTCGAAATGACTGTCATTTTTACTTCGACCAAATAGGCAAAAAATGACGTCACAAAACCGTCAAATGACGGTTATTTCTTGGTCTTCTGAACTGTTATAAAAATTACCGTTATTTCAAATCTCTATGTGTGTCAATCGAAATGAGGTAGAAAAACACGGTGTCTCCAGTAAAAGAGTCTTAGAGCGTCTCGTCTCGGTCGGTAAGGTAGTGGAAATGGACTTGTCTCGAGACGCTATCGTGTCTCTTGAAAAGGCGTAAATCGTCATTAAGTTCGACTTTCTTATTATCGTTAAATCATTTAATAATAAAGTGTAAAGAAGGGTTATCGTTAAAAAAAAAAAGATATAAGAAATTAATAAAACCGCCCTAGCAGATCGACCAACCACGAAAAATCCAACCAGGTCGGTTTAGAACACGAAAACAACCAGTATTTTGAAGAAAACAACCACCGACAAACCGTGTTCTCAACTAAATCTCAGTTGGTCGGTGGTTGGTTTCGATGAAATACTAGTTGATCCCGTGTCCTAAAACGACCCGGTGGGGATCATAGTCGGTATACGGTTGGACCGAACTGTTAGGGCGTGAACGCAGTTGTAATTTGGTGATTATGATTGTTTTATGATAAATAAATTAAATCGAGAGATACATCAGCCACAGTGACAGGTGAACATTCTGAGACGAAAACAGCCCTGATGCACGCCACATTACACGGTCAAATACACGCGTGTAATGTCTTCATCTATTTGACCGTGTAATTTTAAGAAAATACACGGTCAGCTGTAGATTCAATCGCAAATGCACGTACAAATAAACGAACAAATACACGGTCCAGGCGCCGTAAATTTGATCGCAAATGCACGTACAAATAAACGCACAAGTATACAGGGTCCGGGCGCCGTGGATTTAATCGCAAATGCGCGTACAAATGAACGCACAAATACACGGTCCAAAAAAATCTGACCGTGTATTTTCTAAAAATTATACGGTAAAATAGATGAAGACATTACACGCGCGTATTTGAACGTGCATTTGTCCATTCATTTTGTCGTGTAATCGATCGTGTACCGTCCTACCAGGGAGACCAAAAAACAGCGAATGCAGTGATAAGATCCAGTGAAAATAAGCAAAAAACAAATAATTCAATATAAAATATACATTATTCATTTATATTACCGATGTGCGTCAATCGAAATGAGGTCAAAACACGGTGTATCCGGTAAAAGAGTCTTGAAGCGTCTCGTGTCGGTCGGTAAAGTAGGTTTTGTCCACACTGGAACCTCTTATGCGCACACCCTCATAGCGTACATTGGGAAACGTATCAGCGCTGTGATTGGATGATTTCGCGAGAGAGAGTGAGAGGCACGAACGTTTCGCGTGCCTGATTGGCTCTTCACTTAGCGTACATGTCCCCGCATTTCGAACGCTATGAGAGGTTCCACGGTACTTGGACTTGTCTCGAGACTAGAGATGTGGAATTACCGTAAAATCCTGGAGCGGTAAACTTACCAAAAAATTACCGTATTTTTACCGTAAAATGACGTCATTTTATTTCGCGCAATCAGGTGTTGTGGAATTACCGTCACAAATTTTTTCGATAATCATACCGTAAAAATATGGTAAATCCAACTATTTAGATGTGAAATTACTGGTCACTTTTCTTTTTGGTAAATTTACGGTCACAAAAAAGTATGACCGGTCATTTACAACTAGATAGGTGTACAGCTCGCAATTTTTTTTTTTTTTTTTTTTTTTTTTTTTTTTCATGTATTATTATGAAATGCTGTATTCAAAGATAATTCATTATTCATTTATTGTTTGCACGTTTATCGAATACGTATCTTATTGTTGAATCACAAATTTATGGTAAGATAATTGTATATAAAGTTTTTTTTATTAGGCGACACGCGCGCCACAGCTCTGACCAGACCACTGAGAACTGACTCTTTTACCAGAGTAAGTTAAAGTCAACGCGATTGCGGCTCTATTTTTTTTAACATAGTTAATTAATTTAATAATTAAGTGTAAAAAACGTTGTCGTTTTGCAAAAAACATTTAGGAAATTAAGAAAACCGTGAATGCAGTTGTTATGTGGTAATTACGTGGTGATTTAGAATAGGTAAATAAAATCGAGAGATACATCTGCAGTGACAGGTGAACATTTAGAGACGAAAAGAGACAAAAAAACAGCGAAAAAAGTAATAAGTGCCAGCGGAAATTAGCAAATAACAAATGATTTAATGGAAAATATACACGTCAAGCGTATAGTTCCGATAATAATGTACTTGTCAACATGTTTTACGAATATTGTGTTTAGGTTATGTTCACTCAAATTTCAGTTTGGTGTATTAAATATAAATTATCTTCACAATTAAAGTGTACTAGTGCAATTAATAAATATACTAATGAAAAAATCATTGTGGAATCAATTATTTCGACCTTCTAACTTCTAACATGTGCAGCGGGTAATGATTTTTCAGGAAAAAACATTTTTAGTTGACGTAAGTGTCAAATTAAAAAAAATTAATTAATTAAAATGTATTAATGCAGGTAATTACCACTCCAAAATGATCTTATGGCAAATATAAGAGAAGAAACATCTAAATTGAGATAAAATATGAGTATGCTGCAAGTTATAGCCAAAGTCAAGTACGCAGTGGGAAAATATTCACTTGTACACATATGCGTAATTAAAAATGTAATTTTTTAATTTTGGTGATAGGTATTCACCCCTTAAAAAAAGTGTAAGTGAAAAACTAAAAAAAGTGTATGAGAATTAAGGTATTTTAGATTTTTGTAGCAAGTTTCAGCCAAATTCTTGGGTTGACAGCGGAGATTGGGCTCCGGACACAATTTGAGACCTAAAAACCCAAATTTTCTTGAAATAAACTCCTGTATAAAATTATTGGAAAATTACCATACTTCATGGGCATACTTTCCAGTGCTAGACTAAGAAATATTCCAAATTTCAACTTGTTCGCTCTGTTCAGTCCAGAGCCACTAAGTGATACGGACGTCCGGGTAACACAAAATCTTGTCTGAAGGAAAAAATGTCTTTAGTAATGCAAATTCCTTATTATTTTATGTCAAGAATATGTATTTTAGCATGCTTAAGAAATGTGAACTAAAAAGTAGTGGATAAAATAAAATTATATTAACATTTTCCTTAAAAAACGTATTTACACCCTTGGACAGCGAATTCAATAGGCACTCTTGGTGCGTTTTCTTAAAACGTGAGTGCCTAAAAACCAAGAAAATTTCATGAAAAGTCTAAAAGATTCATTGCAAGAAGAAGAGTTTTTAGTAACGTGTGATTTCGCAAAAAATTATGCCTTCGTCATCCAAGATGCTGCACCGGGATTCCATTGGAATAACGCACAGGCAACAATTTACCCAGTCGTGATCTATTTTAAAGGTGGACACAAAAATTTGGTAATCATTTCTGACAACACCACGCATGATGCGATCGCTGTACATCTTTACACAACTATCGCGGTGAACTACATTAAATCGATCTGTGACAATGTCAAAAAAATTTTCTACTTTTCTGATGGCGCGCCACAACAATTTAAGAATTTTAAAAATGTAGTCAATTTATGTCATCACGAAAAAGAATTCGGCATTGAAGCGGAGTGGCATTTTTTTGCCACAGCTCATGGCAAAGGGCCTTGTGATGGCGTTGGCGGGACTCTTAAGCGTGAAGCAAGCCGAGCAAGCTTGCAACGACCATCTGATAGTCAGATCAGCACTGCTAAAGAACTGTATGACTGGGCAAATCAAAAGTCTGTCCTCCCTAGTATTGCAGTTGAATTCTCGACAGAGCTGTTCTATAATCAAGAAAAACCGATTATAGAAAAGCGGTTCGAGAACGTCAGCCGAATACCGAATTTGCAAAAACTGCACTGTATAATACCCCAAAGCGATGGCAGCGTAATTGTAAAAAATTATTCATCATCGACGAACTACAAATCTTATAAAATTCTGCGATCATAAATTAGTTAGTTGGTGGTTTTTCAAAACATTCGCTTATAAAAAAAATGT
This sequence comes from Itoplectis maculator, assembly GCA_964034905.1. Lineage (NCBI taxonomy): Eukaryota > Metazoa > Arthropoda > Insecta > Hymenoptera > Ichneumonidae > Itoplectis > Itoplectis maculator. The sequence goes on along the minus strand of CAXITY010000006.1, from coordinate 105,923 downwards.
ATCTTATGTAATAAATCGAAATCGAGAAAATTAATTGAATTATTTATTTAAAAAATTCCCAGAATATCAGCCTTGTACCTGCCTATTCGGATTTTCACGGGATTATTTTTGTTTTTCACTGCCCAATTTATGTGATTTTTTTCAGAATTTTTAGAATTGTCGAACGTTCTGTTTTGAAAGATTTAATAAATAGAAAAATATCGAAATATGGAAAAAATCTGAAAAAAATTGAGTGACATTTTTTCGGTATGTCTGATAAGTATAGGTCGCAAAAAATCGAATCCAATAGGGCCAGGGTCGGACCCTGGTCGAATTCACCTGGAATGCTCCATATATAAATGTAATGTATTTTGTTAGTCGCTACCAGATCCTATCACTGAGTCATCTCATCTTAAATTAGTATTAATTTGTTATTATTACATAGTAACGTGTAACGAGTCTTTTCGATACTCGTTACTTGTTACATTTGTATCGAGTAACGAAAATAATTTTGATACTCGTTACTTGTTACATTTGTATCGAGTAACGAAAATAATTTTGATACTCGTTACATTTGTATCGAGTAACGAAAATAATTTCGATACTCGTTACATTTGTATCGAGTAACGAAAATAATTTCGATACTTGTTACATTTGTATCGAATAACAAAAATAATATCGACACTCGTTACATTTGTATCGAGTGACGAAAATAATTTCGGTACTCGTTACATTTGTATCGAGTAACGAAAATAATTTCGATACTCGTTACATTTGTATCGAGTAACGAAGATAATTTCGACACACGTTACATTTGTATCGACTAACGGTAGAAATTTTGTTTTCTCGATTCAGATGTAACGAGTAACTGAACTCTCGCATTACTCGTTTCAAACTGATAAAGTATCGATAGTTACTCCGCTATTTCGGTAACGATGTAGCGAGAAAATATAGTTACTCAATATAGGCAGTATCGAGTAATTTTGTGTAACTCGATACCAAAAGTAACTAGTTTCTGACATCTCTGCTCCTGGTACATGGAGTACCGGTGTGGGCCAATCTTCTGGATCCACTGCGATTTATAATATTCGAAAAATGGCCCCATTATTTCCGACAGTTCCGGTTTCGCCGCGAGGCGTTGACAGAGCAAACCGAAGCCTTCTTCGATCAGTCTGGCCGGAAGAAGGGCCAAATTCATAAGGTCGCGCTCCAGAGCACACGCCGTTGAGGTCAATTCCGGGTGGTGTTTTTTCACCCTCGTGAGAATCGCGTACCGCTGTAGATTTTTTAGAAGGGCCTACAAATATATCACAGCCCCATTAAATTCCTCAAACACAGATACATACGACAAAAGTAAATTCACTCACATGGCAGTGGTGAAAATAGCACCCCTTCGTGGAAACACCTGGAAACACTTTCGCCAAGGCATTTTGAAGCGCATCTTCGAAATCGGTCATCACTGATGACGGCCGGAAATTCGGGAGTAGCTTGTCAATCATCACCTGCAACACCTTCACGAACGCGTCCTCCGTCTTTCTGCTCATGAGAGCCCACGCAACTGGCAGAACCTGCAACAAGCGGTGAAGCCATATTGTACACGGACGAAAAAAAAAAAAAGAAAAACGTGTCGCGCGGTAAATTCCGCGTGGAGGGCACCCGGAGAGACGGAAACGTCGCGCAGGGAAAAGAAGTGAGAATATTTAAAAAGAGGGTGAAAAGAAATTATATTATAAGTTTTTTCTTTTTTTAATTTAAAGTTATATTTTAAGTTTTTTTTTCAAATTACCTGTTGTTGATAATTCACTTGGAGAGTGAGGAGTTGGTATGCACCTTCGATATTCGGCACCGAATCATACGTGCTGTCCAGGAAAGCCTCCTCGTCGAATTCAAATCTCGCCGAATACGCCGGGACTCCAAGTACAACGTGGGATTCCACGTATGTGGATAATACTCCATTTTCCATTTGCGATTTTTCAATATCCACGGCCCACGCCTGGATACGATGCGTTGATGTTGTGCTGTTACCAGAATCATCGTCGGCGAGAATAATTTCGTACGCCAATTCATTGGACCATTGCTCGTTTTCAATTGCTTCCGCGACTTCCGAAATATGGGTCGGTAACGGGGGCAAACTCTGTTTTTTCCAGTTTAGCATACTGGTTTTTACTGCCGGATAGGCTATGAATTGAGCCCCGATCGCATGTCTATAAATCGCAATAAAAAAGATAATAGATTGCACACACACATTTTTAAACACTATCTGGAAAGTCATTCCAATACACTTTTTTCGATGTCACGATTAAAAAAAATTAAAACAGATCTTACTCGCTCGCAACGGACGTGTAGACTTCGTGCGTACCCACTGGCTTCTTTTGCACTTCAGTGAAAAGCGCTTCGCGAGTTGCCGACTTTTCTCTGAGAAAATTTTCTTTGCATGTGAGAACATGTTCCACCGTCATTTTAAATTCGCCATCGGCGCCGATCTGACCCTTGCCAGGGCAAGAAATTTCTGTTTCGCTGTTACTGCACTGGAGATAACTGTGAAGAAATGATACGATATTTATTAATTAACGTTTCACGTAATCGCATAGATGAAAAGGTGCAGTTGGCAATCACCCAAAAATAACGAAAATTGCAAACAATTTTCAAATATCATTAAAAAAATGGCAGATGTGTCTGAAGGCGATGCTGGAGTAGATTAAGTTACTGACTGGTCGGTAAAAAAGTACGCGATTTCGTAGTTTACAAAATTCGTTATTGCAGTGTGACGTGCAGGGCGTTATTTGCACGCTGAACAAAGTTAATCCCTCGTGGGAAGCACGAAGGTTTATATTTATTTTGTTTAGGGTAAGTTTCCGACAGCCGTCCTATACAGGCCCGGTCCTTGAGGTTGGGAGGTGATGCTGGGTAGATAGTTAATGAACAGGAAATGTTGAGTTCGTTTGAACAAATAACTATATATTGATACTGGCCGGAAATGATACAATTGAACCCGTTGAAGATAATTCAGTGATTGGAATGGATTTCCCTACGCAAGCACACGTACAGAGACGCTCCCTAGCAGGCACACTCCCTCACACACCATCACCCACGTTTACAATCGTTGATTCCGTTGTTGTTCCTCTCATTCATCCCACTCGCTAAGTCACTACTTAAAACTACACGACTGACAGTTCGTGGCAGAGCTGGATATAATAACTTAAACCGAACACACGTCGACTGATAAACACTACGTGAGAAACTCGGGGTCTCGATACGGTTCCCATCGACTTACGAACGGCGACTTGTGTGAGGAACCGCGGAACTATTCCCGCGAGATTTAAACCACTGCGTGAAGCGACTGTGTGGAGTTGCTCTGGAAGTCAAGCGTTAGCTGTCATTCCCAACTAGAGACGAACTAGCCTCGCCGTCCGGCCCAACGTGTTTATAAACGGCGGGCAGGCCGGCGAGGGAAATTTGAGTCAGCGGTTTCCTCAGATGTTGCAATCCGCCGTTCGACCGATGGCGAAACGTTCGATCTACTTCCGCCACAAGTTCCCACCTATGTCCGCGTTGACTGCAACGTTGACACTAATGGCTTCGACGCTAATAACTGATGTTAACATATTATACCATATTATACCATAAATAAATAAATGTGCGCAGAGAATGACCCTTAGTCACGGCACGTGACAGCAGTACAAATACGTCTCAAATTGCACAGGATTATAATAACAACATAGGCGTCCGCTCTAATTTCGGGTGAAAATGCTTCAAAAACAAAGAAAATCGTAAATTTATAAACCTATCGAGCACCAATATGGCCGCTCGGACTGTCAACTGCCACCTCTTTCGTATTATATAAACATTTCTCGGAATCACATTCGAAAAACTCGAGAGGACGCCAATGCGCCTATGTTTATATTACAATCCTGCGCAATTTGAGACATATTCGTAATACAATAACAACGAATTTTGTAAACTACGAAACCGCGTACTTTTTTACCGACCAGTCGGTAAAAAAATCCACTCCAGCATCCCCACGCAAAAATGTGGCCTTGTCAAAATAATTCCAGGGACAGGGACCCGGTGTACTGTCCAACCGATAACATTTTTTTTTAATGACTAACAATTTATCAATATAAAAAAAAAATAGGAAAGAACCGAGAACGCAACAATCTGGCTTAAAAAATTGTTGACCGCAAGATTGTTCTACTTACGTGATAAATTCTCCTTTTGAATTCTTATATCCACCGCGTTTGTGGTATCGATAATCACCGTAAATCGTCGTGGTGATTTTATATGGTTTTATAGGCTTTTCGCGAGCCTTAGTCGTCACCGATTTTCGTCTCCTATTTTTAAACTTCGCCTGGATGTTTTTTCCACCAAGGGTAACTTTTCGCCCCATGCGAAGACGCGAATACCAAAATTGTTTATTTTAAACAAATATCGTAATAAATTATTCTGATTTTGTGGTCCGTCTCCGTTTGGTATCCTCGCAGCAATAAACTCCAAATGTTAAAAAAAAAACAAAAAAAAACATCGTCGGCGGCATTTGTTTTTTTCTTGCGGGGCATGGCTCATGATAATAATAATGAAAATAAAAACACAGACAATACAGTATACATATATTTTTTTTATTAAATAAAATGGATTAAAAAATTTATCTCGCGCCTGCGTCCTGCAAACTCTGCGAAAATCACATTTATTTTAATTAATTTTTCTTTATGTGACAGCTGCCAATCTATAATTTTTTTATATAAACTAGAGGGGCTTCGCCCCCTGCGCGCTTCGCGCGCCGACCCCGGGGGGGGGGGCTTTGCCCCCCCCCGCGCGCTTCGCGCGCTCCCCCCCCCCCCCCCCCCCCCCCCACGCCCCCTCTCAAGCCCGAATTTTTCCAAGGCCCTCTATAAAAGCCTCCCTCAAGCGCGAATTTTTCTAAGTTCCTCAATGAAGGCCCCCCTCATTTTCGAATTTTTCTAAGTCCACCTATAAAGCCGCCCCCCCCCCCTCCCGCATGCCCGAATTTCTCCACGTCCCCCTATAAATGCCCCCCTGAACTGTTTGAAGTCACCCCTAATTAATGCACTTTAATAAAGGATGGACAGGCTAAGGTTGCGAGATATTCCTCGGGCACAGTCGCTACCTGGCACCTAACAACAAACTAACAACGAACCCCCCCCCCCGTCACCGCCCTTTCTAAAACCGAATATTTCTGTTTAGACCGAATATTTCTGTTAGAAAAAATCAGCCGAATTCCCTTAGGGACTTAGAAAAAATCAACCCAAATCCCTTATTGACTCTGAAAAAATCCACCCAAAACCCTTTCTGGACTTTGGCAAATCATGCTTCGGTGGGCCATTTTACCCCACCCTGCTTTGGTGGGCCATTTTACCCCACTCTGCTTGGGTGGGCCATTTTACCCCACCCTGCTGGGGTGGGGTAAATGTAGGGTAAAACTCGAGTAGTAGGGTAAAAGTGGGGTAAACGTAGGGTAAAAGCAGGGTAAAAGTAGGGTAAAACTCGATTATCCTACACGGCGGCGGCGGCGGCGGCGGCGGCGAAATCTTTTTATAATATAGAGAGATAAATATTTTTTTCCTAGAAAAAATGGTGATGAGCGTTTTGGAGGACCATGTGAGCCTCCTCGAGGATCAGGTGGCTGTTGTGAGCGTCGCTGGCGGATAGATTGTGAGCCGATATCACGTGCCGCCTCCAAGCCGCGTGAGTCGGCAGAACCTAAAGATATTAAATAAATGTTATTTTCATTCATACGCAAGACGGATTGACAAACGCACCTGTAAGCACCACTTGCAATTCAGCTTCGGGGATATCGTGTGAACGGCCTTGATGTATCTTCGACGAAAGCCCCAACTGGTGTATGCTCGGTCGCAGAATGGGCATGGAAATGGAGGATAAACGGGGACTCCTTCAGTGGCTGTCGTTGCGGTGGCGGTGGTTGTTT
>CAXITY010000006.1:42500-95000 GCA_964034905.1 Itoplectis maculator | reverse complement strand
TGTCTCTGTCTGTCTGTCTCTGTCTGTCTGTCTCTGTCTGTCTGTCTCTGTCTGTCTGTCTCTGTCTGTCTGTCTCTGTCTGTCTGTCTCTGTCTGTCTGTCTCTGTCTGTCTGTCTCTGTCTGTCTGTCTCTGTCTGTCTGTCTCTGTCTGTCTGTCTCTGTCTGTCTGTCTCTGTCTGTCTGTCTCTGTCTGTCTGTCTCTGTCTGTCTGTCTCTGTCTGTCTGTCTCTGTCTCTGTCTGTCTGTCTCTGTCTGTCTGTCTCTGTCTGTCTGTCTCTGTCTGTCTGTCTCTGTCTGTCTGTCTCTGTCTGTCTGTCTCTGTCTGTCTGTCTCTGTCTGTCTGTCTCTGTCTGTCTGTCTCTGTCTGTCTGTCTCTGTCTGTCTGTCTCTGTCTGTCTGTCTCTGTCTGTCTGTCTCTGTCTGTCTGTCTCTGTCTGTCTGTCTCTGTCTGTCTGTCTCTGTCTGTCTGTCTCTGTCTGTCTGTCTCTGTCTGTCTGTCTCTGTCTGTCTGTCTCTGTCTGTCTGTCTCTGTCTGTCTGTCTCTGTCTGTCTGTCTCTGTCTGTCTGTCTCTGTCTGTCTGTCTCTGTCTGTCTGTCTCTGTCTGTCTGTCTCTGTCTGTCTGTCTCTGTCTGTCTGTCTCTGTCTGTCTGTCTCTGTCTGTCTGTCTCTGTCTGTCTGTCTCTGTCTGTCTGTCTCTGTCTGTCTGTCTCTGTCTGTCTGTCTCTGTCTGTCTGTCTCTGTCTGTCTGTCTCTGTCTGTCTGTCTCTGTCTGTCTGTCTCTGTCTGTCTGTCTCTGTCTGTCTGTCTCTGTCTGTCTGTCTCTGTCTGTCTGTCTCTGTCTGTCTGTCTCTGTCTGTCTGTCTCTGTCTGTCTGTCTCTGTCTGTCTGTCTCTGTCTGTCTGTCTCTGTCTGTCTGTCTCTGTCTGTCTGTCTCTGTCTGTCTGTCTCTGTCTGTCTGTCTGTCTCTGTCTGTCTGTCTCTGTCTGTCTGTCTCTGTCTGTCTGTCTCTGTCTGTCTGTCTCTGTCTGTCTGTCTCTGTCTGTCTGTCTCTGTCTGTCTGTCTCTGTCTGTCTGTCTCTGTCTGTCTGTCTCTGTCTGTCTGTCTCTGTCTGTCTGTCTCTGTCTGTCTGTCTCTGTCTGTCTGTCTCTGTCTGTCTGTCTCTGTCTGTCTCTGTCTGTCTCTGTCTGTCTGTCTCTGTCTGTCTGTCTCTGTCTGTCTGTCTCTGTCTGTCTGTCTCTGTCTGTCTCTGTCTGTCTCTGTCTGTCTGTCTCTGTCTGTCTGTCTCTGTCTGTCTGTCTCTGTCTGTCTGTCTCTGTCTGTCTGTCTCTGTCTGTCTGTCTCTGTCTGTCTGTCTCTGTCTGTCTGTCTCTGTCTGTCTGTCTCTGTCTGTCTGTCTCTGTCTGTCTGTCTCTGTCTGTCTGTCTCTGTCTGTCTGTCTCTGTCTGTCTGTCTCTGTCTGTCTGTCTCTGTCTGTCTGTCTCTGTCTGTCTGTCTCTGTCTGTCTGTCTCTGTCTGTCTGTCTCTGTCTGTCTGTCTCTGTCTGTCTGTCTCTGTCTGTCTGTCTCTGTCTGTCTGTCTCTGTCTGTCTGTCTCTGTCTGTCTGTCTCTGTCTGTCTGTCTCTGTCTGTCTGTCTCTGTCTGTCTGTCTCTGTCTGTCTGTCTCTGTCTGTCTGTCTCTGTCTGTCTGTCTCTGTCTGTCTGTCTCTGTCTGTCTGTCTCTGTCTGTCTGTCTCTGTCTGTCTGTCTCTGTCTGTCTGTCTCTGTCTGTCTGTCTCTGTCTGTCTGTCTCTGTCTGTCTGTCTCTGTCTGTCTGTCTCTGTCTGTCTGTCTCTGTCTGTCTGTCTCTGTCTGTCTGTCTCTGTCTGTCTGTCTCTGTCTGTCTGTCTCTGTCTGTCTGTCTCTGTCTGTCTGTCTCTGTCTGTCTGTCTCTGTCTGTCTGTCTCTGTCTGTCTGTCTCTGTCTGTCTGTCTCTGTCTGTCTGTCTCTGTCTGTCTGTCTCTGTCTGTCTGTCTCTGTCTGTCTGTCTCTGTCTGTCTGTCTCTGTCTGTCTGTCTCTGTCTGTCTGTCTCTGTCTGTCTGTCTCTGTCTGTCTGTCTCTGTCTGTCTGTCTCTGTCTGTCTGTCTCTGTCTGTCTGTCTCTGTCTGTCTGTCTCTGTCTGTCTGTCTCTGTCTGTCTGTCTCTGTCTGTCTGTCTCTGTCTGTCTGTCTCTGTCTGTCTGTCTCTGTCTGTCTGTCTCTGTCTGTCTGTCTCTGTCTGTCTGTCTCTGTCTGTCTGTCTCTGTCTGTCTGTCTCTGTCTGTCTGTCTCTGTCTGTCTGTCTCTGTCTGTCTGTCTCTGTCTGTCTGTCTCTGTCTGTCTGTCTCTGTCTGTCTGTCTCTGTCTGTCTGTCTCTGTCTGTCTGTCTCTGTCTGTCTGTCTCTGTCTGTCTGTCTCTGTCTGTCTGTCTCTGTCTGTCTGTCTCTGTCTGTCTGTCTCTGTCTGTCTGTCTCTGTCTGTCTGTCTCTGTCTGTCTGTCTCTGTCTGTCTGTCTCTGTCTGTTAATGATGATGCATGTATGTAGACATCCGGAGGCTGCGAGACGATGTTCGGTGGCGGGCATGGTGAGCTTTATAAAGCGAATCCAAGGGGAATTGCGGCCACCGATTCCGGAAACACTCGCAGAACTGGGCCCGCTAATCGAAGGTTATGCTCCGGGAAGTGCCCTTTATCATGGAACTGTCCAGGCTAGTGGCGCTTTCGCTACCATCTTCGCAAGCGCTGAAATGATGGAGCAGCTGGGGCGGGCTCAGTTTCTGCACGTAGACGGGACGTTCTCCGTAAGCGTATTATCTCTTATGTTAAGTTTTTATATTCTACAGGTAAGCATGTTTCTAATTATTCTTTTTATCTATTTATGTACAGGTTGTTCTACACCGACGACAAGCATGCCTGCTTTGGATAAGTTTTATACGAGAAGGCGACAAGGTTAATGATTGATTTTTAATGTCTATAATTTATGTTCACTTGCTTTTATCTGAAATATGCAATTACGCATTTGTAGGGATATGCCGCCGTTTTTGTTCTGTGCCGCGCATTCCGGGAGCCGCCGATGCGACAAGCCCCGTGACCGTTATTATCAACCGTGGTAAGAAAACAGTGTTTTTGTAACTCATGCACGTAAAGTCGCACATTTCGTGCCTGCAAAGTGTGCGTGAGATCGCGTATTATGCTCATGTAAACGTAGATAATTTCACGCGCGCCATCTGGTGCGTGAAGTTATCTAGATTTCTGTAGATAACTTCACGCACACATTGGCGTGTGTGAAACTATCTACAAGATGACCTCACGCACGCTTTGCAGGCACGAAATGTGCGACAATTTATTGTCGCGCCCGACCAGCAACATAACCTGGCACCTTCCATGCATTCGTCACAAAAAGTCGTATGCGATACTTGTACGTAAAAGCGGACTTCCGGCGGCGGTTGTAAAGTGTCCGCACTCGTCTTCTCTCGCGCTACAAACAGCACGGCTTCACCTCGTAACGTTGTAGCGCTCGATCCGACTCGTGCAGCCACTTTCCAGCCTTCGCCGAAAGTCCGATTTTACGAACTAGTATCGCAAAGTACTATTCTGTCTGTCTCTGTCTCTCTGCATCTGTCTCTGTCTGTCGTGATATGTTTCTCTCTTTCTGCATCTATCTCTGTCGGTCTAGATCTGTCTATGTCTCTCTGCATCTGACTCTGTCTGTCTCGATATGTCTCTATCTATCTGACTTGACCTGTCTCTTTCTCTCTATCCGTCTCTGTCCATGATTCGGTCTGTTTTTGCCTCTCTCTATCTCTGACTGTCCCTGTCTCTGTCTTTATCTTTACGCGTGTACATGATATAAAGAGTGACAATTTCCGGATGGCCACCCCCTTTTTATTCGTAGTGCGTATTGAAATCGCCTGGTCTGAGGTGCGGTTCTTGAACGATTTTTCATGAACTTTCCGATGGTGGTGGCGTTTTTTGCTTAAGTAGATAGTTCTTAAGATAGAAAAATATTTAACTTGGAAAAATTCCGAAATGATTTTTCGACAACGAATTTGTAAAGATCATAAAATTCTGGATACAGAAATATGGTCAGTTCTCCATTTCGGGCGATATCCGCGGAGAAAATGAATATTAAATTCGGTGCACCGAATAGCCGAACTCGAGTTAACCGAAGGAACGGCGGACTCGAACCGTCGATAGCCGACGGCGGCGGATGAGCTCACGGCTGTCAAAGTTCGCCGCGGCTTTTTAAACTCGCAGTCGGTAAGGTAGTGTCCTACTTACGTGGCGCCACTTTACTTACCGGGAAAAATACCAGAATCCGAAAAGTACGGCAACAAAGCAATCACGAGTGACAGCGAGTGAAAAATGTATTATTTAGTTTTGTGGCACGCAGATAATTCGACGAGTATCGTGACAGGGACGTCGATAAAGCGTGACGGTGACAAAGATAGGTCACCAAAGATGGATCACATTTCGAGCCGGCGTTGATCCTGCGAACGGGCAGTGAGTCCATAACCTCATTTTTATTTGTTTATTTAGTGTACTTTTGCCGCTCGTTTAATTTATTATTTTCGTGCATTGTTTTTTAATTTGCTGACTAGCCAACAAAAAACACCTGTCATCTCTCGTCGTCGAGGAAGATGGCTCGGTGTATACGGCAGCGCAAAAGCGAAAGTTGGACGATGAGCGAGCTGTCAATGCCGGCAAAAAAATAAAGCAGCCGCAACAGGTTCGCCGTTCTCGTCGCAATATCGCTAAAGGCGATTCATCAGAAGAGTCTCTGATCAGAGGTAAGCGTAAATGCCCTTTTTCTAAAGCCTTTTCTCATGTTCGAGGCTCTAAAATCACCTCTCGAACATGGGTTTATTTAGAAGGCTTGGAATTAATAATTTTTTTATTTGACGAAGAAAGTATTGTTATTAAGTGAATGAATTTTAGTGCTAAAAAGTTGCCGCTACAAGGGCAAATGGCTTGCTCAACCGATCCTATGTTAAGTCAATTTTTATTGACTCAACACTATTTATTGGCTGCGTTGAGTTAATAAAAACAAATTTGGGCTTGAAAAACAACAAGTTAGTTTTACTAGCAAAGACTTTATTTTATTCACTTGAATTAGTGTCGGTTAGGTAAGAAATAAGTCTTCGCAGTGTCTTTTTCTTGCTGATTCAAAACAGTTCCTACGTCAAAGTTAAAAACTATTTGGTCAAAGCCTACCGATACTTTGTTTTTAATAAAAAAACTTTCGAAAAGGTACTTTTCGTTCCGTTTTTTTATTAAAGAATAAACAGTGTTTTTTTGCCAGATTTGGATGTTTCACAGCTCATTGTCTTCTTTAGAAGATGCTTTATGAACTTGCCTCATGAATAATTTGTAACAATTTCCGTTGAAAAATTACAGCTGTTAGTGTGCAGAATATTTTTGTTGATGGATAAACAAAAGGTTGTCATTTCTAAACGGAGAATGTTATATATTATTTGTTAGTCAAATTCATAAATCATCTTTCAAGAAAGACAATGAGCCGTGAAACATCCAAATCGAACAAAAAACACAGTTTATTAAAGAATAAACTGTGTTTTTTGTTCGATTACTGATTTTTATTCGAAAATACTGAATAAAAATGACCTTTTCAAAAACTTGCGAAAATCGGTTAATATTTATACAAACCTGTTGCAATTAATTTTTTCCAGGTTAGAATATACCTTGGAATACAAATCACCATTTAAAATAATGAACAGATACTTAAAACTATGCAAAAATTATTTTTCAAAGTCAGCAATCATTTGACTAGTGGAGCTGTATAAAATCCTTAAAGGAGTTCGGGCGCTTCACTCTCGCTTCGCAAAAGTTTTCGAAAAATGAGAACGAATTGCCAACACTTCTCGATAATATAAAAATCTTAAAAAATCAGGCATATTATGTGTACTGGAAAGATTAATATAGCATGAAAATGATTCCAAAATGTTATTAAGAAATTAATGAAAAATAAAATTGTTCAACAAAATTTCCGACAACTTAATTTTTTTGTTTCGATTAAAATGATTCGTTTATTTTTCTAAATGCGTACCAATTTTTTCAAATTTTTTTTTTGCTTTGAATGTTGTGATTTTTCCAATGCCAAAAAACGAAAAATTCAAAGCAAAGACAAAATTTGTAAAAATTCATACAGATTCAGAAAAATTAACTAATCATTTTCATCGAAATAAAAAAATCGGATTGTCGGAAGATTTATTAAGCAATTTTATTTTTCACCAATTTGTTAATAACATTTTGGAATAATTGTAATGACAATTAATCTTTTCAGCACGTAATATAATATGCATGATTTTTTTAATTCAATGTAATTTTTCAGAAACTTATTTCCTACAATTAATATTTGGCAATATTCGCAGTGTTAGAGGGATGCGCCGATCCGACCGTCTCGGACGCGGACCAGACCGAGAACAGCGACGAGATTAACGGTCCAAAAATCGCAGAGGAAGATCCGATTGACGAAACCACTGACGAGAACGCTAACGACGTGACGGAGACAACGAAAGACGATGCTGCCGAAAAAAGACCGACGGACGAGCACATGGACGCTGATACTGACGAACAAAATGAGACGATGAGTGAAGACGAAGACGCAGACGAACGCAGACAGGCTACTAGACCTAAGAAAAAATGACAGACGAAGACCCTGACAAAAAAAAAAAAACAAACGAAAACAACAAAGTGAATCCGAAGAAAGTGAGGACGACGCTGACCACGACGGATCTGTCGATAATGATAAAGGTATTACCAGGTTTTAATTATTATTAAAGTTGACCCTAAAAAATCGCAAATTTTTAGAAGGGGCCCCCTGCCCCTTCCCTGCCCAGGGAACCAGGGCCAGGGGCCAGGGGGCCCTTGCGTTTTTGCAAAAAAGAAAAAGTTCGATTTCGTGAAGTCTGAAACCCCTATCCGATGGCAAATTTTCCGCTAATTCCGAAAAGTATCATCATTTGTCAAAAGAATAGAAAATTCGAGGAAAAAACGCAAAAAACTATATATTTTTTTTACAAACTGCCAAATTTCGCGATATTAACCAATCAGAGGCCGAATAAATCGACAACAATGGTTGCGGACGAACTTTTAAACAGAGGATTTTCGTGAACCATGTAACGGCAATTCGATTTAATTGTGTATACTTACAGGAGAAAAGGGGGATCATGAACCGGGGATCATGAAGGTACGTTCTTGACATTTATTTCGAACTGGAACCAATCGTCGTTTTACTTCTCTCTTGCCAGGAAATCGATCGATAAGTCCTTATCGTATTATTAGACACCTGACCGTAAACTTAAATTATAATACTTTTTCAGATCGAATTAACATCCGATAGCGGGATATTTATAAAAAAAATGACTTGTCCCATTATCTGGAGGCATACCGGTACCAATCAAATAAGTTGGCATGTCGCTTGACGCGCTTGGTCGTCGGCGAGGAGAACCTTGTCAAAATATCGCCGGCAGGTCGCGGAAAATATTTCAAAATTCCGCTAAGAGCGTACGACGCGGTTGAAGGTGAGCACCTCATTTATACATTTAGAATGCGCATATTTATAATATACATTTCATTGGCCACAACATGCTAACTACCTATTACTTTTTTAGCGTTCGTCTGGGAGCACGCCACACCAAAAATGTCCAGCTTTGAATATCAGCGCTTGATGACATTTTTGTGCTGCACAATGAGAACGGCTGAAAAAAACAAACGAAAATAAACGTGAAATCAACTAAACGAAAAATAATATTCTAAAAAAATAACAATAACAAATAAAATAAACGCAAAATAAAAACAAACATAAAAGTTTTAGAGAAGTTCAAGATGTAAAACCGTTAAAAATAAAATAAAACCTAATTTTTATATGCACTATTTGCGTTTGATTATACAGGGTGATCCAGAATCCCCTCACCAAACGAGTTCCAGAAGTCCGAAATGGTCCCAGAAATGCGTGTGCAAAATTTGAGATTTCTATTCCTGATAGTGTTTTTCAATGAGGGCCGATTTATGACAGTTAATCTCATTTTTATTTTAATTCGTCCTCAACTTACTCTTATCTTTCTGTTAATTCGCCCTCAAGCCGAAAGGGCGAATATCTTAATTCGTAATCAAGTTGAGGATAAGTTAAGAGCGAATTAGGAGCAAGTTGAGAGTAAGTTGAGGGCGAATTAAGAGAAAGTTGAGATTAAGTTGAGGGCGAATTAAGAGAAAGTTGAGATTAAGTTGAGGGTGAATTAAGAAAAGTTCAGATTGGCTCTCATAAATCGGCTCTCATTCAAAAACTAACAGGAATAAAAATCTCAAATTTTGCACACGCATTTCTAGAACCATTTCGGACTTCCGGGACTCGTTTGGAGCGGGGATTCTGGATCACCCTGTATTACATTCGATTTTCCTCGCCCTGTCTTGTTGAGCATTGCCTGTCTTGTCAAGTATTTCCAGCATCCAGTGCTAGAAACACGGGGAATACGCCATGTCGCCGCCCAATTGCAGATTAAGATTACAAGTAAGATCAGTAACAGCTTAAAGTAAGTCTCAACTCGCAGATCGATGCCAGTTAAGAGTACGTTGACAACAAGTTGAGAGGGAGTTCAGAGTGTGTTGAGAGTAATTTTTACCGTTCTCAGCGAGTGAAGAACGATGTCCAGGCCGCGATCACAAGTCCGTCAACGTTAATTTTTATTCTCTAATGTGAAATGCGACCAAACGATTAAATTCAGGATGCCAGCTATGAAACTTTTTTTTATTATGTTCGAAAAAATGACCATTAGATGCTTTAGCAATGCCTATCTAAGAATAATTTCATCGTCACTTAATTGAAGCTTCACATACATCGCCGAAAGCATGCCAATAAGTAACGTAAGTAATATAAGTCGTAATAAGTTGTGTAAGTAACATTAGTAACAATAACAAAAAATTGTTTTGCAACACAAATTTGTGAGAGACCGATTTTTTTTTATCAATTTACCACATTTATTTTACATTAGTAATGGAAGGTAACAGTGAACGTTTTACAAACAGACGCCAATAAAACAAACAATTTTCGGTGAATCCCAGTATTTTTAATAATGCCGGACCTTCCACCTTCTGTTCGTCGTAATCTCCAGTACTGCTTGCATGTACGGATAGAATAGCGTCGTTTCAAAACCAGATCATGTCCGCTAACATTCCTGTGACCCATCTTGAGAGACTTCTGTACAAGTAATAATATTACAATAACAGCTGTTTAAAACTATCATTATTTTTACTATTTTTACTTGTACACACGTTCGTTTTTATTTGAAGCTCCTTCCACTTGTCGCTGCACGTAGTGGCAGTGAATCCCTCGGGTAGACCTGCTGATACGACCCTAAAAACAATTTTCAAATATATTTACAATTTTTATTTTATTGATATTATCGCCGTTGTCACACTATATCTTCGGTAGAGTCGAAATTTGAATATCATGTTCCTCTTTATTAATTTGCATAAGAATTTGTAAATAAATTGGATAAGACATTAACTTTTAACTTTACCGAAAATTAAAAAAATTATTCTATACTATGATAAGTATCTCTGGCTTTCTCCAAAGCTTGAAAAAATGCTGTATATTTACACGGACTGATAATATACAAAGGTTAGGTTACCTCCATGCTCTACTTGAACGCTCCGGATCTCGAAATATGCAATCACAATGCAACCGCATCTCGATGAGCCGCCACGCATTGTCACTCGTCCCTGTAATGTTTATTTTCATTCCGGCAATAGATATTTTTTTAAACGAATAATTTCATACTCACAGATATCAATTGCCATTCTGGTTTTCTCGTTTATACGATGTGAATTTAGCTTTTAGCTGGGATACGTACGCTTGAAAAACAGTTGAACTGGTTGCACTTTCGGAGCCTCTAAGCGCTTTAGAAAGACTGTAATACGCGTTGATCTTTAGCGGCCAAAAAACTGTGAGAAATCCAAGTTTATCTTTTTTTACAAATTCATTATGATTTGGTTTCAGCAACTCGAATACAAAAAAGATCTCACGAATAATATTGTCAGGATCTTCTGAGTATCACTGATAAAAATACTCATAATATTTTACAAATATAATGAAATAGTTCCTCCTATTTTTATATTTCTGTACAGCAACGTTATATTCCGTACAGCGAAGTTAATTTGATGGGGATTAATTGATTGCTAAAAGAAAATACGAATGATTTTTTCTCATAAGCTTTATTATTGCTCGCAGAGTATGTGAAAAAACGGAACACTGAAATTCGATACATTAATCTGTATATTTATAAGCACTATTTTTTCTGCGAGCTACGGCGTATCATTCAGATTTCCAATGCTTTATAAGATGCTCAATATGAGCACCCTCTTCGTTGATACAACACTCCATGCGGCGATGGAAATTTTGCCGCACGTTGCGCAATATTCGGGGGGTTATTGCTCGACAAGCCGCGATGATTCTCGCTCGCATGTCTTCTTCTGTGGTTGGTGGAGTCTTGTACACAGCATTTTTAACCGTACCCCACAAAAAAAAATCTAAGGGTGTGAGGTCTGGAGACCTTGGCGGCCAGGGTATCGGCCCGCCTAACCCGATCCATCGCTCTGGATACTGGCGATCCAAAATCCGACGTACCGTTATAGCTGTGTGGGTAGGATGGCCATCTTGCTACCGCCACATGACATCCCTTACTTCTTGAGGGATCGTTGCCAATAAATCAACGACTTCGTTCTCCAGAAACGCTGAATACACGGCACTATTTAAGTTCCCATCGATAAAAAAGGACCAACGATCCGGTCCCATAGGATTCCGACCCAGTGATTGATTGTCCATCGATGCTGCATAGGCATGTGAACGGTAAAGTGAGGATTTTCTGGGGCCCATTTCCTGGTATTCTGATGATTGGAAATGCCAAGATTGGTGAACGTACACTCGTCGGTGAACATGACTTTTTTAAAAAAGTCCACGTCGTCATATATTTTTTCCACGGCCCAGAGGCAAAAATTCAATCTCTTTTCGTAGTCCCCCAGCAGCTACTGTTGCTGACTGGTAAGTTTGTACGGGAAATTGACCGAACGTACAATTTTTCGCACCGTTTCTCGATTCATGCCTACAAATAAATTTGTTTCATACAACTTCATGCAAAAACTACATTGCTATCTAACATAAATGAAATTGTTCAATGCAAAAAACGTCAACAATAGTTCAATATTGTTGAGTGGGATAGGACGTTTGAAAATAGCAAAGTCACAGATAGATTTTTCAATAAAAAGTAATACATGGTAGATTATGCACACTCAGTGTAGAGAAAAAAGAACAGCTAGCCATTAACAGGCAGAAAATTTGTAAAAACATCCACTGGTTAAGTAAAGGGTTAAAGTATTCCAATATTTACCGCAATCCGCAGCTAGGCGCCTTGTACTCTGTACAGGGTTTAACTCGATGCACTGCAAAATTTCTTCACATCGTTCCGCACTAACGGGTTTTGGTCGTGGGGGCCTAGGAGCGATAAGGAGTCCGTGCAACAATATTGTTTGGTGGAGCCGTCGAAAACTTAGCCGGGAGGGTGGGGCTGCGTCGTAAAGTTCTCGGTAGATTCTGACGGCTGCCGTAAAATTGTTATTAGCACGAATCAGAGCCGTGTACATGCGAACCCGCCAAGCCTCCATGTTTTTTTAGCAGCTGCCTTGGCGGAAAGCGGCGGAATTATAAAACAAATGCGATTCAATTCACTCAGGTTTATCTTAGTGCCAACTTCCGACCTCATCGGCAAATATGAATATCACAAGACACTGTTGTATCTCGACAAAATGTTTTAACTAAAAACATAAAACATCAAGATGCTCAACTTAATCGCAAGATTTTTCGAGCAGTGATAAATGAGACAACACGACATACTTTTGTACAATTTTTCATAATTGTGTGCAAGCTAAGGGGAGCTAAGAGTAATTTGAGAGTAGATTATGAGAAAAATAACAAGGTGCAGGGGAAGTTTATTTGATCGACTTGAGAAAGAAATAGTTATTTCGGAACTTTGCAAGTTGCAAAGCATCATTAACTCGATCGGATGATCGAACAAGTTACTCGACGATTCCACGGGTTTGCAAGTTTCAACACGACTCGACCGCTAATGCAAATAAGTCATTCACCAATTTAATTGGTATCCCCAAGATAACGTTCTCGCGCCTTCTCACAGTTCGGTGCTAGTTGAGAGTAAGTTGAGAATAATTTGAGAACAAGTTGAGAGAAAGTCGAGAGTTTGTTGAGGGTATGTTAAGAGTACGATTAGCAGTTCGGGCAAGTAAAGAACAAAGTCCAGGTCACCCCCGTAAGTCCGGCAGCGTCGATTCGAACTTCATGATGAGATCGGACGTTCCCAAACAGTTACATGTCGGTTTCAAGATTTCGCAAGTCCATGACGACTCGATAACTAAGCAAATAAGTCACTCGTCAATTCAACCGACACCCTCAAAAAAACATTCTCGGCTTTTCTCACAGTTCGGTGGTAGTTGAGAGTAAGTTGAGAATAATTTGAGAACACGTTGAGAGAAAGTCGAGAGTTTGTTGAGGGTATGTTAAGAGTACGATTAGCAGTTCGGGCGAGTGAAGAACGAAGTCCAGGTCACCCCCGTAAGCCTGCCAGCGTCGATTTAAATTTCATGATGAGATCGGGCGTTCCCAAACATGTCGGTTTCAAGATTTCGCAAGTCCATGACGACTCGATAACTAAGCAAATAAATCACTCTTCAATTCAATCGGCATCCCCATGATAACATTCTCAAACATTCTAACAGTTCGTTGATAGTTGAGAGTAAGTTTAGTGAAAGTTGAAAGAGATTTGAGCGAATGTCAAGATTATATTCAGAGAACTGGAGAGAGATTCAGCAGTTCTAATGAGAAAGCAAGCTAATGAGAACGGACGGTCAAAAAACTTACTTGTTTGTTCGATGATTTCGTAAGTCTATTACGACTCGACTGCTAAGAAAATAAATCATTCCTCAATTCAATCAGCAGCCCCAGGATGACGTACGGCGTAAGTTGAGGGAAAGTTGTGAATAATGTGAGAGTCGAGTGTCCGATGAGAGAATGTTTGTCACATTAGGGCGAGCGAAAAGCGAAGTCCAGGTCGTCTCTGCAAGTCCACCAGCGCCAATTCGAATTCCGTAATGCGTTCGAGCGATCTACAAAGTCTAACAGCCACGCGAGCCTTTCGCGACTCAACCGCTAAATCGAATTATCAACTCGCAGCAATTCAACCACATTTTTTTCTGCTCAAAAATCCAATTTTTAGATTAATAAAAACAAAAATTAATGCGACGCAAATGTAAAGAAGCAACCCGGTCGCCCCTGCGGGGCGCCGGGTTGTTGTTGGAGGGCTTCGCCCCCCAAACCCCCATTGGGGGGCTCCGCCCCCCAAACCCGCAAAAAATGACCCTGCGGCACAAATGTCCCTTCGGGACATTTTTCCCTGGTGTCATTTTAAGGCACTCACGCGGTCGTCGCGCTCCGCGCTCCGTAGGGGGTCGTTTGGACGTTGCGCTTCGCGCTCCGCACGATTCCGTTCAAAAGTCGCGCTTCGCGCTCTACACGGTGGCGTTTGGACGTCGCGCTCCGCACCGTGCCGTCCGGACGTCGCGCTTTGCGCTGTGCACGATGCGGTTCGGACTAGAGACGTGAGCGGTATACATGACCAGTAATTTTACGATTAACAAGCAACCCGGTCGCCCCTGCGGGGCGCCGGATGGTTTTTGGAGGGCTTCGCCCCCCAAACCCCCATTGGGGGGCCCCGCCCCCCAAACCCCCCGAAAATGACCCTGCGGCAAAAATGTCCCTTCGGGACATTTTTCCCTGGTGTCATTTTAAGGCACTCACGCGGTCGTCGCGCTCCGCGCTCCGCAGGGGGTCGTTTGGACTTCGCGCTTCGCGCTCCGCACCGTGCCGTCCGGACGTCGCGCTTTGCCCTCTGCACGATGCCATCCGGACGTCGCACTTCGCGCTCCGCACGGTACCGTTCGGAGGTCGCGTGTCGCGCTATGCACGATGCGGTTCGGACTAGGGACGTGAGCGGTATACATGACCAGTAATTTTACGATTAAAAACCGGTATGTGACCGGTGTTAAATTTACGACATCGGTAATAAAGTCATATAGTCTCTTAGTGATTAAGAATTCTCGTCAAGTTACGGTGAATTTACGAAACAACGTTGCTGTAATTTTACCAAAAAATTCGTTAACGGTTATTTCACAACTATATAGACGCAGTTTACCATTTTTTATGGTGAGTTCACCAACAAAAATTTGTAACCGGTCAAACTTACGAGCATTTTTCGTGACCGTATTTTCACAACACAAAGATTGTAGAAAAAAAAATGTGGATAAAAGACGGTACAGTAGTGTCATTGTTATTTTACCAAAAATAAAAATACCGGTGTTTTCATATCTATATAATTCAGTGATGTTCAATGTCGGTCATTTTCAAAAAATAAAAAGTCATTCGAATCAATAGAAAATGACCCATAAAATGGTCAATAGAAAATGACCCATAAAATGGTCAATAGAAAATGTGGAGTATAAATTTATCGCGTTCAAAACGCAGGCAGCGAGGCCACAAGAAATGACCAATTACAACGAGGACCCAAGGCCCTAGGATGCTGAGTTATCGGTCGGTAAGGTAGTGGAAATGGACTTGTCTCGAGACGCTATCGTGTCTCTTGAAAAGGCGTAAATCGTCATTAAGTTCTACTTTCTTATTATAGTTAAATCATTAAATAATAAAGTGTAAAGAAGGGTTATCGTTAAAAAAAAAAAGATATAAGAAATTAATAAAACCGCCCTAGCAGATCGACCAACCACAAAAAATCCAACCAGGTCGGTTTAGAACACGAAAACAACCAGTATTTTGAAGAAAACAACCATCGACAAACCGTGTTCTCAACTAAATCTCAGTTGGTCGGTGGTTGGTTTCGATGAAATACTAGTTGATCCCGTGTCCTAAAACGACCCGGTGGGGATCATAGTCGGTATACGGTTGGATCGAACTGTTAGGGCGTGAACGTAGTTGTAATTTGGTGATTACGATTGTTTCATGATAAATAAATTACATCGAGAGATACATCAGCCTCAGTGACAGGTGAACATTCAGAGACGAAAACAGACCAAAAAACAGCGAATGCAGTGATAAGATCCAGTGAAAATAAGCAAATAACAAATAATTCAATATAAAATATACATTATTCATTTATATTACCGATGTGTGTCAATCGAAATGAGGTCAAAACACGGTGTCTCCGGTAAAAGAGTCTTGAAGCGTCTCGTGTCGGTCGGTAAAGTAGGTTTTGTCTACACTGGAACCTCTTATAGCGCACACCCTCATAGCGTACATTGGGAAACGTATCAGCGCTGTGATTGGATGATTTCGCGAGAGAGAGTGAGAGGCACGAACGTTTCGCGTGCCTGATTGGCTCTTCACTTAGCGTACATGTCGCCGCATTTCGAACGCTATGAGAGGTTCCACGGTACTTGGACTTGTCTCGAGACTAGAGATGTGGAATTACCGTAAAATCCTGGAGCGGTAAACTTACCAAAAAATTACCGTATTTTTACCGTAAAATGACGTAATTTTTTTTTCGCGCAATCAGGTGTTGTGGAATTACCGTCACAAATTTTTTCGATAAACATACCGTAAAAATATGGTAAATCCAACTATTTAGATGTGGAATTACTGGTCACTTTTCTTTTTGGTAAATTTACGATCACAAAAAAGTGTGACTGGTCATTTACAACTAGATAGGTGTACAGTTCGAAATTTTTTTTTTTTTTTTTTTTTTCATGTATTATTATGAAATGCTGTATTCAAAGATAATTAATTATTCATTTATTGTTTGCACGTTTATCGAATACGTATCTTATTGTTCAATCACAAATTTATGGAAAGATAATTGTATATGAAGTTTTTTTATTAGGCGACACGCGCGCCACAGCTGTGAAATTTCAAATCATACGACCATATGATTTTGTGACCGATGTGGTCATTTTGGAAACGGTCACGTACCGTATTTTTACGGTAAAAATACCGTAACATTACCGGTCACATTTACTGCTTACATCTCTAATATTAACCTGATCAAGAGACGCGGTAGCGTCTCGAGATATGTACATTTACCTACTTTACCGACCGAAGACGAGACGCTCCAAGACTAGAGATGTGGAATTACCGCAAAATCCTGAAGCGGTAAACTTACCAAAAAATTACCGTATTTTTACCGTAAAATGACGTCATTTTTTTTTCGCGCAATCAGGTGTTGTGGAATTACCGTCACAAATTTTTTCGATAAACATACCGTAAAAATATGGTAAATCCAACTATTTAGATGTGGAATTACTGGTCACTTTTCTTTTTGGTAAATTTACGGTCACAAAAAAGTATGACCGGTCATTTACATGTCGGTGAAGTTTGAAACGTTTCAAAGTTGAAACGGTTTTCCCAGCTCCCGGCTCCCGAGAAACAAAAGAAAATGTCATGCCGAAACGGCGTTGAATCGGGCACACCATATGATTATGTATTTATTTTCAGCAAAAATAAATTATTATTACCATGAACAATAATTGTTTAAGAAAGAACAGGTTTTTATTTATTTATTGGGAAAATCATACGACCGTACGATCCGCGGAAGCCTGTCAATTACGCAACTTTCCCGGAGTAGGGTTGTGATCGCTCCTGACATTTTCATGAATTTTTTCAAGTACACAGACATGCTTGAGCTGTGCAACTAAAACGGATTAGGGAAAAGCGAATTTTCTTTTATTTATCCGCAAATTCTCGACCGTCTAGGTCCTCCGGAACACCACCGTTTCACTGAAAAATTGCAGCGTCTCCCGGAGTAGGGTTATGGCCGCTCCTGACATTTTCATAATTTTTTTCAAGTACACAGACATGCTTGAGCTGTGCAACTAAGACGGATTCTGGAAAAGCGAATTTGCTTTTATTTATCCGCAAATTCTCGACCGTCTAAGTCCTCCGGAACACCACCGTTTCACTGAAAAATTGCAGCGTCTCCCGGAGTGGGGTAACGCGTATCACCGATTTTTTAATGAATTATTTCAAGTACACAGACATGCTTGAGCTGTGCAACTAAAACGGATTAGGGAAAAGAGAATTTTCTTTTATTTATCCGCAAATTCTCGACCGTCTAGGTCCTCCGGAACACCACCGTTTCACTGAAAAATTGCAGCGTCTCCCGGAGTAGGGTTATGGCCGCTCCTGACATTTTCATAATTTTTTTCAAGTACACAGACATGCTTGAGCTGTGCAACTAAGACGGATTCTGGAAAAGCGAATTTGCTTTTATTTATCCGCAAATTCTCGACCGTCTAGGTCCTCCGGAACACCACCGTTTCACTGAAAAATTGCAGCGTCTCCCGGAATAAAGTTACGCGTATCACCGATTTTTTAATGAATTATTTCAGGGATACAGACACGCTTGAGCTGTGCAACTAAGACGGATTAGGGAAAAGTGAATTTTCTTTTATTTATCCGCAAATTCTCGACCGTCTAGGTCCTCCGGAACACCACCGTTTCACTGAAAAATTGCAGCGTCTCCCGGAGTAGGGTTATGGCCGCTCCTGACATTTTCATAATTTTTTTCAAGTACACAGACATGCTTGAGCTGTGCAACTAAGACGGATTAGGGAAAAGCGAATTTGCTTTTATTTATCCGCAAATTCTCGACCGTCTAGGTCCTCCGGAACACCACCGTTTCACTGAAAAATTGCAGCGTCTCCCGGAGTAGGGTTACGCGTATCACCGATTTTTTAATGAATTATTTCAGGGACACAGACACGCTTGAGCTGTGCAACGAAGACGGATTAGGGAAAAGCGAATTTGCTTTTATTTATCCGCAAATTCTCGACCGTCTAAGTCCTCCGGAACACCACCGTTTCACTGAAAAATTGCAGCGTCTCCCGGAATAAAGTTACGCGTATCACCGATTTTTTAATGAATTATTTCAGGGATACAGACACGCTTGAGCTGTGCAACTAAGACGGATTAGGGAAAAGTGAATTTTCTTTTATTTATCCGCAAATTCTCGACCGTCTAGGTCCTCCGGAACACCACCGTTTCACTGAAAAATTGCAGCGTCTCCCGGAGTAGGGTTATGGCCGCTCCTGACATTTTCATAATTTTTTTCAAGTACACAGACATGCTTGAGCTGTGCAACTAAGACGGATTAGGGAAAAGCGAATTTGCTTTTATTTATCCGCAAATTCTCGACCGTCTAGGTCCTCCGGAACACCACCGTTTCACTGAAAAATTGCAGCGTCTCCCAGAGTAGGGTTATGGCCGCTCCTGACATTTTCATAATTTTTTTCAAGTACACAGACATGCTTGAGCTGTGCAACTAAGACGGATTAGGGAAAAGCGAATTTGCTTTTATTTATCCGCAAATTCTCGACCGTCTAGGTCCTCCGGAACACCACCGTTTCACTGAAAAATTGCAGCGTCTCCCGGAGTAGGGTTACGCGTATCACCGATTTTTTAATGAATTATTTCAGGGACACAGACACGCTTGAGCTGTGCAACTAAGACGGATTAGGGAAAAGCGAATTTTCTTTTATTTATCCGCAAATTCTCGACCGTCTAGGTCCTCCGGAACACCACCGTTTCACTGAAAAATTGCAGCGTCTCCCGGAGTAGGGTTATGGCCGCTCCTGACATTTTCATAATTTTTTTCAAGTACACAGACATGCTTAAGCTGTGCAACTAAGACGGATTAGGGAAAAGCGAATTTGCTTTTATTTATCCGCAAATTCTCGACCGTCTAGGTCCTCCGGAACACCACCGTTTCACTGAAAAATTGCAGCGTCTCCCGGAGTAGGGTTACGCGTATCACCGATTTTTTAATGAATTATTTCAGGGACACAGACACGCTTGAGCTGTGCAACTAAGACGGATTAGGGAAAAGCGAATTTGCTTTTATTTATCCGCAAATTCTCGACCGTCTAAGTCCTCCGGAACACCACCGTTTCACTGAAAAATTGCAGCGTCTCCCGGAGTAGGGTTATGGCCGCTCCTGACATTTTCATAATTTTTTTCAAGTACATAGACATGCTTGAGCTGTGCAACTAAGACGGATTAGGGAAAAGCGAATTTGCTTTTATTTATCCGCAAATTCTCGACCGTCTAAGTCCTCCGGAACACCACCGTTTCACTAAAAAATTGCAGCGTCCCCCGGAGTAGGGTTACGCGTATCACCGATTTTTTAATGAATTATTTCAGGGACACAGACACGCTTGAGCTGTGCAACTAAGACGGATTAGGGAAAAGCGAATTTGCTTTTATTTATCCGCAAATTCTCGACCGTCTAAGTCCTCCGGAACACCACCGTTTCACTGAAAAATTGCAGCGTCTCCCGGAGTAGGGTTATGGCCGCTCCTGACATTTTCATAATTTTTTTCAAGTACACAGACATGCTTGAGCTGTGCAACTAAAACGGATTAGGGAAAAGCGAATTTTCTTTTATTTATCCGCAAATTCTCGACCGTCTAGGTCCTCCGGAACACCACCGTTTCACTGAAAAATTGCAGCGTCTCCCGGAGTAGGGTTATGGCCGCTCCTGACATTTTCATAATTTTTTTCAAGTACACAGACATGCTTGAGCTGTGCAACTAAGACGGATTAGGGAAAAGCGAATTTGCTTTTATTTATCCGCAAATTCTCGACCGTCTAAGTCCTCCGGAACACCACCGTTTCACTGAAAAATTGCAGCGTCTCCCGGAGTAGGGTTACGCGTATCACCGATTTTTTAATGAATTATTTCAGGGACACAGACACGCTTGAGCTGTGCAACTAAGACGGATTAGGGAAAAGCGAATTTTCTTTTATTTATCCGCAAATTCTCGACCGTCTAGGTCCTCCGGAACACCACCGTTTCACTGAAAAATTGCAGCGTCTCCCGGAGTAGGGTTATGGCCGCTCCTGACATTTTCATAATTTTTTTCAAGTACACAGACATGCTTGAGCTGTGCAACTAAGACGGATTAGGGAAAAGCGAATTTGCTTTTATTTATCCGCAAATTCTCGACCGTCTAGGTCCTCCGGAACACCACCGTTTCACTAAAAAATTGCAGCGTCTCCCGGAGTAGGGTTACGCGTATCACCGATTTTTTAATGAATTATTTCAGGGACACAGACACGCTTGAGCTGTGCAACTAAGACGGATTAGGGAAAAGCGAATTTTCTTTTATTTATCCGCAAATTCTCGACCGTCTAGGTCCTCCGGAACACCACCGTTTCACTGAAAAATTGCAGCGTCTCCCGGAGTAGGGTTATGGCCGCTCCTGACATTTTCATAATTTTTTTCAAGTACACAGACATGCTTGAGCTGTGCAACTAAGACGGATTAGGGAAAAGCGAATTTGCTTTTATTTTTCCGCAAATTCTCGACCGTCTAGGTCCTCCGGAACACCACCGTTTCACTGAAAAATTGCAGCGTCTCCCGGAGTAGGGTTACGCGTATCACCGATTTTTTAATGAATTATTTCAGGGACACAGACACGCTTGAGCTGTGCAACTAAGACGGATTAGGGAAAAGCGAATTTGCTTTTATTTATCCGCAAATTCTCGACCGTCTAAGTCCTCCGGAACACCACCGTTTCACTGAAAAATTGCAGCGTCTCCCGGAGTAGGGTTACGCGTATCACCGATTTTTTAATGAATTATTTCAGGGACACAGACACGCTTGAGCTGTGCAACTAAGACGGATTAGGGAAAAGCGAATTTTCTTTTATTTATCCGCAAATTCTCGACCGTCTAGGTCCTCCGGAACACCACCGTTGCACTGAAAAATTGCAGCATCTCCCGGAGTACGGTTGTGGTCGTTCCTGACAATTTCATGAATTTTTACACGTACACAGACACGCTTGAGCTGTGCAACTAAGACAGATTCTTATACAGCAACATCGCTTGTACTTACGTACTAAATCCCGTTCGTCGACGACCTCTGAAACTCTGTCATTTTCCTGAAAACCCGCAACGTTCCTGGAGCAGGGCTATGCGCGTCACTGGTATTTTAATAAATTTTATAAGGTTACAGTCAGCTTTGTGTTGTACATTTAAGACGGATTCATGGCAAGGTAAGTCGCTTTATTTTTGTACAAAATCCCGTTCGTCGATAACGACCCCTAGATCTCCGTCGTTTCCCTGTAAAACTGCAACGACTCCAAAGCAGCGCCATTGCGCGTCACGAGTATTTGAATAAATATGATTAAGTATACGGCCAGCTTTGTGTTGTACAACTAAGATGTATTCATGGCAAGGTAAGTCGCTTTTATTTATTTTATAAATCTTGTTCGTCTAGGACCTCCGGTAAACTTTTGTTTTACTGAAAAACCGCAACGTTTTCGGAGCAGGGATACGCGCGTCATTGGTCATTGGTATTTAAAAAAATGTTTATCAGGTATACACGCAGGTTTTTTTTGTGCAACTAAGACGAATTTTTGGAAAGCCAACACGCTTCTATTTATATGTTGGTGTATCTTTCGGGTCGAACTATTGTCCGTGATTGATGTATCAACGCAGCAGCTCGATCGACAGCCCAGCATCGTAAACCGTCTTGAATGATGCTGAGGTCGTCCACGAACACCACGCTGTGCTGACCCATCGCCGGACCGTAGACCGCAGCTTTGACATTACGATCTCCTGCGTCTGGTTGCCCGACGTGAAGTCCCTGAATTCCACGACGTTCTGCACGAGTGTCTTCTTCGGCAGGTTCATCCGGTAGTTCAAGAATATCGATGTTTTGTCGGTTACCTTGGGACACACCAAAACCAAGATTGTCTGCATTACCTGGTCACTCGCTTACACCGGGGCCGAAGAGTCGCTTAAAATTTGGTAAGCAGGGCCCTCAAGGTAAATCACATACGAAGAGAGGGCCTCGCTTAGGAAATTTGTTTCTCTTAATTATGACAGCTATTCTCCCCTTAAGTGTTAAGAGGCGGTTTTTCTTATTTTCCATTTTAGTAATTTCGATTTACCTGAATGCCAGTGTCTATCGATGATATTCAATTTCCGTTCTTTGTCTTGCCGTAGATCTAGTCGAAGACGGTGCCGTCGTTGGAAGCAAGATTCGAACGAACCTTCATCCTGCTGAAGATAACGATGCACTGCAGTCACGAGGTGCTTACTTGCGTTTCGCACTCGAAAATCGTGTTTACTTATCTCCTGAAAGTTTAAACAATTTTTTTTTACATTTGCTTAGACTTCTCTGCAATATTTCGTATTTTCTGAGATTGTTTTTTTTTTTTCTATATCGCGACAATTAATATTTTGCTCGGTTCATCGGAAATACAAACCAGAAACATGGAGATTCAACGTGTCGAGGAAAGACGGCAGTCGTACTTGATGAAATAAAAAATCGGCTTGGTCAGCTACTCGAAGAGTTCCACCCCGATCTCAAAGTATTCGACGAGTAGTGTCAGCTTTACATTTTCCTTGTATGTCTCTTAAAACGGTGGCCATTCGAGTTTAGGGTACTCGATGTAGATTATCCGGCTATGGATGGCCGGCGACGCTTGCTTAAGATCCGTGGTCTCGAGAATTATGTTCATCTTGTTCGACATTTGGATGATCTCGCCTGAAATTAGGACGAGTTTCATCTTGTCATCGAACACAGTACTCATGTTCTCGATCCACATGGCGTTGTCGGGACCGTCGACGATGATCCACTTGCGCTCGGACGACAGAGGATGAGCGTCCACGTCCATGTTGTTTGGCACGTCAGCCACTGGTCGATTGTATCCTGCATCGTAATCAGCTTCTCATCATAGTGCTGGATCTCGTGTACAAATTTCTCGAAGGCTTTCAGCAGGTCGAGCAGCACCTTAATATCGTCGACCGTTGAAAGTATTAGAAACCCGGTCTGGCAACAAGGCGTCACATCGAAGCGCACGTCCTTCCATTCGCTCTGCATCTTTCGCAGATTCTTCTCGAGTCCGTGAGCCTTTCTCGTCGCAGACGAGATCTCCTCCAATCTGTTGATGTGGACCGGCGGTCCGTGGTCGATTATATTCGAGGTGCACCGTTCCTCGGTGAAAACTATGGGAACCGACTTGAAAAACTAGAATATTTCATATATACGAAAAAATGTATTAAAAATATATCTTTTTGTCCAAAAACTTGCGCATGCCGGATATATACCGAAATATACGTCAAACATATGTCGATATGAAATATTACTGAGATATATCGGAGGTATACTTTCGGATGACCCTGAAGATTTCTGCATCTGCAAAAAAAAAAAGTTTTCACGCTGCCACGGCGGAACGCTGCGGTCGAGAATTTTTTCGCTAAGTACTTTTTGTACCTCTCACGATTCTCTAGTGGTGTTATTTTTTATTTTAATTTTTTTGATGATTTTGAAAAATTGGCAGCGATTTTAGTCCCGTTTTTTCAGTTTTCCAGCCGTACTGCTTCACCAGTGCATGAAAAAAAAAAAAAAAATTTACGTCACATTTTTACGTTTTGCAATTCTTTAGTGGTGTTATTTTGTAGTTTTTTTTTTTTTGGTTATTTTTAAGAAATGGCAGCGATTTTAGTCCCGTTTTTGCAGTTTTCCAGCTGTACCGCTTCACCAGTGCCTGATAAAAAATAGTTTCTACGGCACATTTTTACGTTTTGCAATTCTCTAGTGGTTTTATTTTTTAGTTTTTTTTTTTTTGTCATCTTTAAGAAATGGCAGCTCACCAAAAAATCACAAAAAAAAAAAACTAAAAAATAACACCACTAGAGAATTGCAAAACGTAAAAAAGGGCCGTAGACAATATTTTTTATCAGGCACTGATGAAGCGGTACAGCTGGAAAACTGCAAAAACGGGACTAAAATCGCTGCCATTTCTTAAAAATAACAAAAAAAAAAACTAAAAAATAACACCACTAGAGAATTGCAAAACGTAAAAAAGTGCCGTAGAAAATATTTTTTATCAGGCACTGGTGAAGCGGTACAGTTGGAAAACTGCAAAAACGGGACTACAATCGCTGCCATTTATAAAAAATCACAAAAAAAAAAAAATAAAAAATAACACCACTAGAGAATTGCAAAACGTAAAAATGTGCCGTAGAAAATATTTTTTTTCATGCACTGGTGAAGTGGTACAGCTGGAAAACTGCAAAAACGGGACTAAAATCGCTGCCATTTCTTAAAGATAACCAAAAAAAAAACTAAAAAATAACACCACTAGAGAATTGCAAAACGTAAAAATGTAACGTAATTTTTTTTCTTTTTCATGCACTGGTGAAGCAGTACGGCTGGAAAACTGAAAAAACGGGACTAAAATCGCTGCCAATTTTTCAAAATCATCAAAAAAATTAAAATAAAAAATAACACCACTAGAGAATCGTGAGAGGTACAAAAAGTACTTAGCGAAAAAATTCTCGACCGCAGCGTTCCGCCGTGGCAGCGTGAAAACTTTTTTTTTTGCAGATGCAGAAATCTTCAGGGTCATTACTTTCGGAATATATTCATAATGCATTTTTTGACGTTATCGTTCGAAAAGTTGTGTATGTTAGGTTCCTGACGATCTTACCTGCTCTCAGTGACGATCCTGCAGTCCAGGATTGCAAGTCGTCCGCAGCATGGGATTGACATGCTTGAACCACTGTATCTTTCCGCAGATTATCTCGGCGACTCTTCGCATCCCGCGGAAACGTCGATGAGGCCGCGGCCGAGCTTGTAGAGTATAAACTAGGTGATGTCGATCTTGTGCGCACCTCGACCGCGTTTGATAAGTTTTCATCTTCTTCAATTCCAGGAATCCGTATTCCTCGTCGATGTGATCGGACTTTTCTTTATTTCCGCCATGCTCTTCGACTGCTGCTCAATCTCCGGAGTCGCTTTCTTAAACTGATCGATCGGTATTTGTATTTCCTGAATTTTCTGCTCGAAGTTGTCGCGACGAATGCGCAAAACGCCCAAAACGAACTCCATGCAAAAGCCGTCGCCAGATCCTCCACGCTCTTCATCTCTTTGGGCCACGGAAAAGGCCCAAAGAGACTGATCAGGCGAGAGAGAGGCGAGAGAGGCAGGTGAGAGAGGCGATCGGGTGGAGATTTTTTATGTTCGGTGGCCAGTAGACTAAATATGACACTCTGTGATTTTTTACATCTTTTACTACAACGAGTCGCAGAAATATATGCTAATAATAAGTTTTTTAACTAGCCTACTTGAGACACACAAGTGCAATGAGATGTCTCTACGACTTCTGTAAAAACAAATCCAATTCAAAAATACAGGTTCGTAGTTCTAGATATGTTTGCGCAACTGCTAAAGGTCGAATAATGAATCTCGAAATAAGCACCTATGTATGCGACATATGATAGCGCAAAAATGTGAAGGCTGATCACATTTTTATACACATAATTTTATGTCAATAGCTTTTTTTACATGAAATGTTTTTCCTATATCACATCGACTCAAATACATATAGGGGATATGCGGACAAAATGCAATTAACTCCCAAATTCGGCAATTTGTTTTTTTACTGGGTGCTAGTCCACATCATCAGTAATTGCATTTTTTTAAATGATTAAAAAATTCTATATATTTTAAAGGGATTTTTTAAAAGCGAAATTCGAAATTCGGGAAGCGCAAAGCAAGCTTTTTTTACGCGATATTTCTGAAATGAGGGGGGTGGGGGGGGGGGGGGGAACTGATAAATCCGCTGTCCCGCTTTGCCCGCACATCCTTTACATTGCGAATTTCATGCATAACAATTTTCCCCTTGCTCTTCTATTTTCAATAAAAATTGTCATTTAAAGAAAAACAATATAAAATCACCAACAAATTTCCAATATTACTGTGTACTTTGTTGCGAGTGATACGTATTTTTAGGGATATGCGAATAGCATTTGAATTGAATTGAATTAAATAATGATATTCAATTCAAATTTTTAATTACATTGTACGAATATTCATGAATATTCTAAATATTCATAAATTTATACATATTCATATGCATATTTATTAATAATTCTTAGGATCCGGAATAGCTCGTGAAATCAATTTTTATTTCAAAATGTAATAACTGACGATTAAAGATGATCCGAATAAATGCGATTCAGAAAGATTTCTGATTATTATAGAATATTCGTAAATTTGTTAATTATTCAATTGATTCGAATTTTCAATTCGCAATGAATTATTCAATTTTTTGTTGTACTCGCACATCCCTAATTATTTTAGGAAATTGTCCGGGTGCTCTCATGTCAGAATGCGTTGCGAATAAGTAACAAAGATAGAGCATAACCGAGGCGGATATATAAATTGTAACAAACCGTGGGGCCTTCCAATGCCTGAAGTGTATCCGCTGATCGATCGAAAGATTAACAGGACAAGTCATTGTATGTTGCAACATACTTGGTCATGTGTGTGCTGTGTCACACGCGCGACACCACCCCACTAAGGGTCTAGTCTCTAAGTACATGACGCCACCCCATTAAGGGTCTTGTCTTACGCTTACACACACACACACACACACACACATTTATACACACATTTATTTATTTATTCTTTTCTTAAGTCTAATATATATATAGTGCTGATGAGTTAATGTCATACGAACTTAATTCGTTTTGTGTCCCCTGTTTGTGCGCGCT
Source organism: Itoplectis maculator (assembly GCA_964034905.1). NCBI lineage: Eukaryota > Metazoa > Arthropoda > Insecta > Hymenoptera > Ichneumonidae > Itoplectis > Itoplectis maculator. Next base: position 68,329 of record CAXITY010000006.1, on the reverse strand, counting down.
TCGAGGTTGACAGCGCGACCACCGCGGTACGCGGCGGTCCCGTTGGGAACCTCGAAGTGGGCAAGAATAGGGGGCAAGGTGCCCAACGGAGTTATGGCTCGCATTTTTACTCGCTGCGCATTCGCACTGCTCGCGGTTAGGAATCGGCGACTTTCGTCCCGATTTTCAGGGTTACTTGGAAAATCACGTTATTTGGAGAAATATCAGTTTTTTCCCGACTGCGTCGAAATAACGTGATTCTTCGCGTGCGAGTAGGGTCGAAAGTGGGCGATTTTTGTCCGACGACCAATGATTCTTGCGGAATCTCATTTCTCCGGTCGAAGCGCCACTTTCCGCGATGAAAAGTGGCACTGTTTGACAAAGACCCGTCGAACTTACGTTGTTTTTGTCCGTCAAGACGGTGTAAAAACCGACGCGCACCTCAAAAGTATGGAACAGCGGTTTGTCGTGAGTTATAAACGGATCGAAGTGAAAATTGAAATACAGACGCCAGTAATGTGAATCTCGCGAATAAGTTATTCAGAACTTTGAAAAAAAAAATTCTGGGGGTATTCGATCTGTTATTTTTTTTCGAAATTAATAATTTTCATTAATTTATTCACGAGATTCACATTACTGGCGTCTGTATTTTCGCTTCGTTCCGTTCGTAATACGCGACAGAACGCAGTGAATCGTTCTTTCGAGTTTTTCCCTAAAAAATATGATTATGAATTTTGTGTTTTTTTTTTGTTTAATAAAAAATGTGTATGTTTACAGTGGGAGATGCTTCACCCCCCCCCCCCCCCCACCCTCCGCCGGGGCTTCGCCCCTGGACCCCACCTGAGTCTTCGCCGCCGGGCCCCGTCAAACAAGTATCGTATATTACGCGGGAGGGAGCGTTATTTTCACCTCGTGCTCGTGCAGCGAACCTCGCACTCGGAGAAAATCGCGCTCTTCTCTCCCTTGTAGCATAATGTGCTATTGCATTGTAATCGATTTTTTTATACGTTTTGGACACTATAGTGCATTATCTCGTACTTACGAAAACGTGTACTGTAGTATCTGAAATGTGTACAAAATTGGTTACAATGCATACGGATATGTTTGAATGCACGAAGTACTCTATTTGTCGCACTGCAGACATAACAATACTTTTTGAAATATGTGCGTGCGAAATAGTCGATTTTCGCATGTTCTGGGAGAATTTATTCGCACACTCCGAGCCGTGCGCGAATAACACCTAGTGCAGTCTCACTTGTTTAACGCGAGCTTCATTGCTGTTAACCAAAAAAATCGCTGGCAGATCAGATCGAACTTCGCACGCACATATTTAAAAAAAGTAGTATGCGATATTTGTACATAAAAGCGGACTCCCGACGGCAGTTGTAAAGTGGCTGCACGAGTCGGATCGAGCGCTACAACGGCACGAGGCGAAGCCGAGTGCTGTTTGAAGCGCGAGAGAAGACCAACCTCCGCCGAAAGTCCGCTTTCACGCACTAGTATCGCAATAGTACTTTGTGATACAAGGGCGAGAAAGCGGCCGTTACGTGCGGAGGTTAGGAAGCGGCGCACTGGCCAAATCGAGTGCTGCAACGAGACGAGGCGAAGCCGAGTGCTGTTTGTAGCACGAGAGGAGGCGAGTGCACTGCTTCCTAACCGCCGCGGGACAGCCGCTTTGTCGCCCATGTATCACATACTACTTTTTGTAACGAATGTCAAAGTAATGTCGCACATCTCCGTGCCCTGCAAAGCGTGCGTGAGATCATCTTGTAGATAGTTTCACGCACGCCAATGTGTGCGTGAAGTAATGTAGATAACTTCACGCACCAGATGGCATACGTGAAATTATCTACGTTGACATGAGCATAATACGCGATCTCACGCACGCTTTGCGGGCACGAAATGTGCGACATTACGTGCATGAGTTACAAAAAGAACTATTGCGATACAAGGGCGAGAAAACGAACATTATACGCACGTTGAGAAGTTGATCGCACGAGTGCGGCGAATAATTTTTTGTAACAAATGCATGAGAAATGCTACCGAGGGTTATGTAGCGCGCGTGCGAGAAATGCGAGCGAGAAGTGATTCCCATATGAGAAGTGCGTGCGAAAAGTAAAATGTTATCATGGCCGTAAAGCGCTACTTACGCCACGCGCGACAGGCACGAGAAGTAGCACTTATCATGCATGTGTTGCAAAAAAATTTTACGCCACTGTGATATAAAAGTAATTAAGGTAAACGTTCCAGTTTCGGTCACTGTCCCGATTTCGGTCATCGAAATTTCATTAAAATTCATAATAAATATATTTTCCGAAAAAAAAATTACGGCCATATTGAAGAGCGTCTTTGACTCGACATTACTGCCGAAATACGAATATGTGAATTTTGAAATTCACATATTCGTAATCGCACGGGCAGATTATTGTCTACTATTGGAAAAAACAATGTACTTATTTATTTTATAAACAACGTAAGTAATGATTCGATCATATTCAGAAAGGTTTATTGCACGCATTAGAATAGTCTGTTTTCGACATTTCAATAGAACCCGTTTATAAATAACAGAAAAGACAAGGCAGGGCCCTAAAGATGACCGAAACTGGGCCTTTACCTTAGTTTTTATGCATAATGCATTGGAAATTGTCGCTCTGCGGACAAGCAGCTAACTCATATCACATATTATCTTTGTCGTTCTGCGGACAAGCAGCTGATTTATATCACATATTATCTTTGTCGCTCTGCGGACAAGCAGCTGATTTATATCACATATTACCTTTGTCGCTCTGCGGACAAGCAGTTATTTTATATCACATATTATCTTTGTCGCTCTGCGGACAAGCAGCTGATTTATATCACATATTATCTTTGTCGCTCTGCGGACAAGCAGCTGATTTACATCACATATTATCTTTGTCGTTCTGCAGATAAGCAGCTAACTTATATCACATATAATCTTTGTCGCTCTGCGGACAAGCAGTTTCTTTTTATCACCATGCATCTTTGTCGCTCTGCGGACAAGCAGCTATTTTATATCACATATTATCTTTGTCGCTCTGCGGACAAGCAGCTATTTTATATCACATGTTATCTTTGTCACTCTGCGGATTGGCAGTTCATTTACATCACAATGCATTATGGGCTTCTTCAAAACCATAGAAAGTCCTTCTACGGACCTCAATGCGCCCAATATTTTTTAATTTTCTTCCAGCACATCGCAAATGAACGTGTGAAGACAGCGTACAGAGTTGCACTGTGTTAGGCAAACTCAAGGAACTGCGTTTTTCTCTATTATAAACATGTTTTATGTGTCTTTGTTCGCCATCCACGGGCGTTTTTGCACAGAGCAGGGCTTACAATTGTACACAACATCTTTTTCTGCGTAGTAATCTGTGTTATCGTTATCCAAGCGTTTCACACATTTTGTATGCACCCAGTGTTTGCATGTTTCGCACTGAACCGACCATGCGTCTGAATTTTGACTGCAGATGTAACAAATGTATTTCATTGACTCTGAAAGTTCAAGTAGTTCTTTTGATACTCGAGTTCGCATCTGGGCTGGTTTGAAGCTAGGATCTTTTAGTGCCTTTCCTGTTCCAATACAATCTAGGTAATACATTAAGTATACACCACAATTGCTACTGTCTTTCTGGATGGGCCTGTCCTCGTCGTCATCGATAATTTTCCATTCTGCATGGCATACATTATGTGAACAACCGTTGGCTTTACACACATCGAAATGCGATTGTAACGCTTTCACAACTCTTTTTTTATCACTAGAGTGTTGTGTCAGTGGGTCGATATGCAGCGCTGTTTCTTTGTTTACGTCCAACACTAGAAGCATCCAGTGTTTTTTGTAAACATAAGGCAACAGAACTACACCCTTGAAATCACATTTCATGTTATACATGGACCAATCTTTGTTTTTCTCTCTCTGATAACCGTCGCCTATCATCAAGTACGTTTCACACACTGGGACGTAATTAACGTTAATCCAAGTGGAGGATCCGATTTTTCCTATCGCGTATGAATCGATAACATTGCCGGAGATATACGATCTCGGTCTCAGTGTTCTATAATCACAGGCCTGCAATGGCATACACACATTATGTATCGCCGGAATATCAAGATCGCAGGCATACATTCCCATATAGTAATATAGTCTTCCTGTGCCCAGTCTTATTTCCGTCATGTAATACTGTGGATCCTGGAATAAAGCATTCGGCAATGCATTTTCGTGAATCGGTTCAGTCGATCCTGTTTCGTTTGAATTATTCCTGGATACCGTTTTGTCCGAAACACAGCTCGGTTTGCAGTCAATATTGAGTTGACTGATTTCATTCAAGGAAGATTTACTTTTCTTTATTTGTGAATGCAAATTGGACCTTTCGAAGTAAGATTTCCTTTTACTAGTACCTTTTTGGTTTACATCCGATTTTCTCCAACTCTCGGTAACAGTAACTTTGTCCGCAACTTCAGCATCGTCTGGATCTTTTATTTTTTTTTCCTGTGTTGTTTTCACAGTTTCTTGGTATTTCAGAATTTCTTTCATTTCGGAACGTGAACAAAGATCGTTGATGTAGTCGCGCATCAAACGTATAAATTCGCCAGCACTTAAATTCTTTCTGGATTTCAGAAGAATGTGTTTTACTATGTTGAAGAAGCCCTCTACTGGGGCGTTACTTAATCTCGTAACTCCCGGCAGGATTTTACTCAACATCACTGCTGTCCAGAGTGGCGCATATGACATGTAGTTCTTTGTTATGTATTCGGCAAGATCGGGGGAGTAGAAGTTATTATTGTTTTCCTGGTCTGGTATTTCAGTAGCAGATAAATGTTCATTCACTTTGGTTGCTAGTTCTCTGTAACGCTTATAGAAGGGCGATTGCAAGTATATGGTTTTCGAATTTTCGTCGTCGGGAAAGGCGACTGAGGATAACTCATCACTCTCTCCCTCTGTTTCCTCATCGATGTCTTCCTCGTCTTTTTTCTGTCCTTGGATGTATAAACGGCCCATTGCAGCAGTTGCAGTTTCAGCAGATTTCGATTTGAGAATAGTCATCAAGTTAACGAAGGCTTCATCCAGATCCTTCATAGTTGTACATTCTATCATAATTGCCGTACACTCTAGAACGATGTACTTTCCCGCATACAACGGAAAATTTCGTTTCAGTGCATTTGATATACGATGCTGATTGTGGGCTGTGCAGTAATAAAACAAAATAAAGTTGTCTTTTAAATTTCTGACCTGTTGCAAGACGTCATAAATCATTTGCAAATACTCAACGATATTGGTTTCCATCAGTTCTTTAATCATAGCGTGTATGATTGCCCACGACCAGTCTATGACGATAACGCGAAAAAGAGGCCACTTCATGTGTTCGGCTATGATGAAAGATTTGAATCTAGCTAATATAAATCCTATTGACGTAATGTCATGCTCGCATGTCACCAACTCCATTACAGGAATAGTTACTCCACTTTCTCCTTTTTTCATATTTTTTTCGGTTTTCCGGATCACCATTGCATAATATAGTACAGCTTTATGAACGACCGGATCACTTTGATTTCCGTTGACTCGCATTTCTGGCTTGCGGACAATGCTCCCGGTGGCATCGAAGTATGCCACTTTATCTTCGGTTCTTACAGTGTTCAGTTGCTGACGAGAATACATGTGTATTCGATATGGTTCTCCAACTTGTCTAACATACGCGTCTCTTAACTGGGAATGATCCCTATACAGTTGCATAACATCAGCAACATCGCTACACGTAATGCTTCTCCTAGCCCGTACAGCCACTTCGTTCGCTGCTTTTTTGTACGTGGCCGCGTGCCGCAAACTTTGGGAATTTCCTTGCTGAGCTACATGTTTGTCGATTTTTTGTAATTCTTCATCGTAGTAAGCTTGTGGATGTTGATGTTGTAATTGCTTTTGCACTTCTTTTCGTTCCTGACCACGTAATTGCTCCATTTTGCTTTTTCCGAAATGGGCTATGGGAACAGTAAATTTCGGGTCGTCTTCTACATATAGGAAAACGATCGCATCTTGTTCGTTCATATCATCGAATTCGAATTTGAATTTTTGCATATGACTTACGTATCTACACTGAGCATAAGCAACTACGCCATGTTTGTTCTTTCTAACGGAATAAATTCGAAGAGGACATTGGTACATAGTCGCCTTTGTCATTAGTAGTTTTATGAAACACCGAAGAGCATCTTCATCCAGCTGTTTGCTGACAGTGTTGACGCTTCGGCATACTTGGAATGATCGTGTGCGGCTGTCGAATTGAGCTTCTTCACCATCCTCGTGAATATGAAAAGTATTCGACGATACCACAAACTGTTTACCGGCGTAATAATATCTCGTCGCAGATTTCTTGTTTATCGGTGCAGTCATTGGTATACTTTCGCGGGGTGCTACATCAAGTTCCTCAGTTATTAATTGTCCGTCAACGTCGTAGCTGACTTTGAATACTTTATTTTCTTCAGCACAATCAACATCTTTTGTTGTTTTCTCGAAACATTTTTCTTGTTGAGTCTCGTCGATATTACATGAGTCGATATCAGTTTCAGATTCTATCAGAGTATCAGTTTGTGCCTTATCTAAAAATTCCGTGGATTTCTCGTCGGTAGCAATTATAGTCTTAAATAATTTTTCGTCTCCGGGTTTGATTTCAACGTTGATCATCAATCCATCGGTCACTTTGGTACTCTCTTCTAAATCTTCCTTCTTCATGCACCTGTGGGTCTCTTCAGCAGGCGATGATTCCCCATCAATATTTAATAAACTTACCATGCACTTTAGTTCTAAATCATCAGGAGTAGGGCTTCCAAGGAAATCAGACTCAGTCACTTCATCTAAATCTGTAGGGTCGCAAGTTCTTATTTCTGTAATAAGTTGTTGGGGAATACTGTTCGTAATGTCTTCGGTAATTGCATTTATATCTTTTGCGCGGTTTTTCTGTCGCAACAAATTGGCAACTGTATCGCGAACGGCACCGACATTGTTTTCCCATATTCGACGATAGGTTGTTTGAAGTGAATGTATCCTAGCCTGTTTAATTTTCGTGCATATCTGAAAAGACAGAGGGTCACCGTTAAAACAACGAATATTGTTAAAAATAACAAAATAAAATGTCGCTGAAAATAGCAGGTAGTTCAACAAGCAGTTCGGCGCGAGAACAGCAGCGCTCGCGCGCTACCATGAGCGCGGCTACCTCTACCGCTCGGCCGCGTCTCTTGACGCGCAAATATTTTTTTATGTATGCATAGAGGTAGTGTTGTTATGTCTTGAGGTAGTCCTCTTATCTTGTCTGACGTTGCATAAGTTCGAGGAAAAATGAGACAGAATTACGATCTTTTCTCGATGACATGAAAATCTGAAAAAATGAACCATATGAAAGGCGTTGAAGAAATTAATTTGGCATAATAATAACTACATTTTCTTTCTACTGTACTGGGACTTCTTGAGAGATGCCTGCGTACGAGAAACTCGCTATAAACAATTAATATGTCAGCTTCCGCGGGTGTACATTGCTTATAACTTAACAGACATCTTCTGATAGATGTTTCAAACATTACAAAAAATAACCAGTCGATGTACACCCGAAAGCAGAATTAATACCTCGAGAGAAATAACTGAATAGATCAAATTCACAATACACCGATATATCTGTGTTGTCGATAGTGTACATTATTTTTGTGGCTTGGCTTGGTATTCCTGCATGCGTTTTGAACATTTTAAGTCATAAAAGCACTAGGAATACATCGAAAAAACTATTTGCGCGTCGATAGACGTGGTCGAGCGGTAGAAGTTGCCGCGTCCAACGGTAGCGCAAGATCGCCACTGCTCTCGCGACAAACTGCCTGCTGAACGGCCTGCTAGTTTTAGCGACATAAAACTAAATTCATATATGAAGCATTCTTTATCAAATGGGCCACGACAAGCTTAATGATTAAGGAGAAATTCGTGTGGCCGAGTATGCGCAAAAACATCCTACACTGGACACAGAGGTGCATCCCCTGCCAAACAGCAAAGATCTAACGCCACACGAGGAACATGCCTGGAAAATTCGAGATGACGAAAGCTCGATTCGATCATGTTCACCTAGATATCGTCGGGCCGTTATCGGAGAAACAAGGATACCGCTACATTCTAACGTTGATTGACCGCTTCACGATGATGTCGAAGTTTGCATCGTTGGAATCCAACGAAGAAAAACAAATTATATTAATGCACCTGGATACTCAGGATGGATATTTAAAGTAATAAAAAAAATTAAGGTACCCTTAACAAGGGGTGTAATCTTGTTATTTTTGTAAAACATCAAGTTTTCATATTGCCGTGATTTTTTTGTCAGATTATCATTTCTTATAATCACACTGAACGTGCGAAAAATCGAGAACTCGCTCCCACCACCGGAACACACACCTACGGGGTGAAGGGGGGGGGGGGGTGTCACCACAGACCATGCTAAAAATCCGTTTCACACTATTCTGAATCGATCTAGCTGGTCACCTGGTGACCGATTTTTTGGCCGTCAACTGATGGAAATCGGCACAGCTGAGCGGCCGGCGCCTCTCGTTTCGTCGCCGAGCGCGCGACGAGACCGCGCGAAGGCCGCGCCCAAGATTTTTTTCATTTTTTTCGGCAGCAGCTACTGCTCGGTGGACATGCCGAGAGTAGACTAATTATGCGTTTATTCGTGAATCCTCGTACTCCGGCGCGGAATTTCATGGATTTATCGAAAGTGTTACCAAGCTTTGATACAGTGAACTTGGATAGAGACATTCATCGATGGATCGAGAAGATAGAAAAGTCCGCACAAATGTATGGTTGGGAAGACTTGGCAACGAAGCATTACGCTTTATCGAAGCTCGAGGGCGTTGCGAAATAATGGAGACAGTTTACAGCCGACCGAACGTGGAACAACTGGGAAACGACTTTTAATGAAATCATTCCTCGGAGAAGAAACGGGTGAGAAGAAGGTGTTAGAAGCGCAGAATTATAAACGCAGGTTTAGCCAAAATATCGTGTCGAATAGTTTTATGAAAAACTGTCACGTTGCAACAACGCTCACTTGGCCGACCGTGAGATCATCGAATGAATAATCGATGGATTAGATAATGTTCAATATCGCTCGAATCTCCGACCTCTTTCGCGATACGAACATCCAACGGATTTGTTACCCGATTTGAAAAGTAGAGACGTTTTCATCAGAGATCATCTACGACAAACATCGAAGGCACTGTACTGGAAAAGTAGGAAGTTTAAAAAAAGCTTCCGTAGAACGATAGAGAATAACAAGAAAAATGTTCTGTCCAAATTTGAAATCGATAGCTTGAAAACACTTCTCACGGCAGGGGACACCGTTTTGAAAAACGTTTTTTTAAATCGCATCGTCAGACGAGATTCAGCAGCCAAGTAATCGTTCTCACGGTCCTGTCCGACTACAACAATAACACGTACCGAGTCGACGACGTCGATTACTTCGTCTCGCCACTCTCGACGTTCACGCGCAAAGACCACTAAATATCGACAAGGTTTACTACTTGGAGAAGTATCAGATAAACATAAGAGACCCGAAGCAGCCGTTTCTGCTGTCGAAGAGCAAGAGTCGCGACCGACGAACCGGAATGTCTGAGATGGTCGATCGTCCCGGAATTGTGCAGATCTTCCGGTCTCACGGACGAGATGCGCGGTAATTTTCAGATGACGTGACAGGTGTCGAATCATACCAGAATAAATCAAAACACTCGGATCCAGCAGCTGATGAGCTTCAACAGTCGCTTGCGCAATGAGCCGAAGGTCGTGCAGGAGCTGACTGAGTGGAATCTGAAGCTCGACGACAATTTCATCGAGTAGCGGGGTCGGCAGTTCGAAAGCGAGAAAATAGTCTTCGGCTACAACGCGACGACGGACGCCGGTCCGGGACCGGACTACACGCGATAATTGTCAATAAAAATCTTATGCTCGTCACGGCGAAATTACAGAAGTAATTCGTCGTTGTTCCGAATCGCCTGACGTGCGATGCTGAGTCGTTCATCAAGGCGATGAGAAATGCCGTCCAACACGTGCAGTTTCCGATCAGCGACCCGGAACAAGTTGTCGGCAAGGGACAAGTATCGATGGTGACGAAGGTGGTGGTCCAGGTGAATTGCAAAATCGACGGCGCTCCGTGGACCGTGATAGTTCCTCTTAAGGAACTATCATGCACGGATAATTATTATCGGTATAACTCGGCCCCTGATTGGTCGTTGGGAAACAACGGCCGTTCGATGTTTAAGGGATCTTCTCAGTGCGAAATTTTCAAAAAATCGATTTTTTTTTGTTTCATTTTCGGATAGTATACATTGTTATAAACATTCTCTCCAATTTTTAAATCGAAATTCAAATTATTACCGTCGCTACAGCGTTTCTTAGAGAAAGAGATTGCAGCGTGACAGTGGCGTGTGCAAACTTTAAACGCGTTTTTCTCGGAATGTTGTTTTTCAAAACGGTGTACACTCTCAAATGAAGAGTTATGACGATATCGATTTCAAATTTTGAGAGAATATTTCTAACGTCATTCTCTATCGCGCTATGGAAGCGTTTTTTTCTTATTAAATCTTCCTATTTTTTTTTACGAAAAGCTGTCGAAAAAAGGGCTAAATTCGATAATTTTCGTTCAAACCGCCATTTTGTCAAGTTTCAAAAAAAAAAAAAAGCTTCCATAGCGCGATAGCGAATTTCCTACAGATTAATAATCTTTTTGAAATTTTTCGTCAGATCAAAATTGCAGCCGTAATCGTGTACACAATGCAGAACCTTTTTTTTACACGAGCTATTTAAACAATTTATATCATTATTACGAATTAAAGAAATGCGCATAAAAAAAATCATTTTGTATTCTTCAAGAATGTACTTATTTATTTAAAAAAAACCAGACCAATTAGTTCATTACAACTTAACAAAAAAAATTCCCGAAAAGCATTGATTTTTCGGAGGATCACACTGAGAAGATCCCTTAATATCGCGAAATTTGGAAGTTTGTCAGAAAAAAAATCGTTTTTTGCGTTTTTCTCCTCGAATTTTCGATTTTTCGGACCAGCACCTGTGATTTTTCGAATCAGCGGGAAATTTCCCATCGGATAGGGGTTTAAAAATTTTCGAGGATTTGAAAAATGAAAAATTCACAAAGATTTGATTATAATATAATCCCCGATTGAGATTTCGTTCAAGAATCTCTCCACGAAAACGCGGACTCGCTCGACACATTCGCCGGTTACGTCGTTTGGAGTGCGCGGAGAGTCGCGCACTTCCTGTCCAGCCGCACGAGTGCGCTCGGACAGAGTCGTTACTCGCGTGTACTCGGCGATGCTATGCATATATCGCACATAGCCAGCGCGGGGGACGACGTCCTAGTATATTAAAAGGATGTTATACAGCTCCAAACTAGTCAAATGAGTGCTGAATTAAAAAAATAATGTACACATAGTTTCAAGCATCTCTTGATTATTTGTAATGGTGATGTGTATTGCCAGTTATGTTCTTGACCTGGGAAAAATGTAATTGAAACCGATTTGCAAAAATATTAACCGATTTACGCAAACTTTCGAAAAGCTGCTTTTCGTTCAGTTTTTTCGAAGAATAGACCATGTTTATTGCTCGATTCTTCTTCAGAAGATGCTTTACAAATTTGCCTCATAAATAATTTGTAACAATTTCCGTTGAAGAATTACAGCTGTTCGTTTACAAAAGATTTTTGGCGATGGTTCAACAAAAGGCTTTCATATTTAAACGAAAAATGTTATAAATTATTTCTAAGGCTAATTAATAAAGCATCTTTCAAGGAAGACAATGAGCCGTGAAATATTTTAATGGAACAAAAAACACGGTTTATTCTTTGAAAAAAACGGAATAAAAATTACCATTTCAAAAGTTTGCGCAAATCGGTTAATGTTTTTGCAAGTCCTGTTCAATTACATTTTTCACAGCTCAAGAAAATACGTGGCAATACAAACCACCATTCACAATAGTCAAGAGATGCATAAAATTATACATAAAATATTTTTTTAAATTAGCACTCATTTAGCTGTATAACATCCATTGAAAAGATTTAGTGACATACGAACCTTTCCAAAGAGGCTGTCCTTCTTGTAGCTCGTAAAGTCGACCTCGACCACGTCATTGACGAGCTGAACAATAATCGGCGCAAGCTGCTCGGCGATCCTTAGATTTTGCAACTGATTGCCGGTTGGCTCCATTTCCCGTCACTACTGCATTGAATCTACTGCTCTACTTTATCTAACGATACTTATTCTCGAAACACTCAGAGAATGCGTGAGAAATCACGAGAAACTGCGCTGCCGCGTCTCTCGATGAACACACTTTTAATTTTGTTTCGCCGATTTTCATCGGCGATGTACTCACTCGCTTTTTGGACGCGCTCTGCATATGTTTTTCAAGGGGGGGGGGAGGATTTTCCGTGAAAAATAAGCATATCTTGCTTTGACTTTAAATTTGGACACAATATTCTTGAAATGTTATATATTCGTTTAAACATTTTTATTTATGGAAAAAAAAGTGAAAATACCCTCCCCCGCCCCGCGTTACAGTCTCGGTGCGCTTTAGAACGCAAATTTCGACGTCTTCGAATGTCCCTCGCTGCGATTGACCGTCTCTCAGCACGCAGAGTATGTATTCTGTGCGCGAGAAATCTCTAATAATTCCGGCTTTCCGTTACGGACACAAAACACGCGATGCACGTGTCAATCGCAAGCGAGGCAACTGCGGCCGCGCTACTTGAAATTCGGGATTTAACATCGATTTACATCGAGTTAAAAAATATTTATACACATATTGATATAGATAAAATATATTTTTACATCGATTCTACAATTATAGTTACGGAGACATGGTCAACGCGTTGCTGCCGAATTTTCGTTAATTTATAATTAAGTACTTTAATTTTCTCTCTCTTTCTCTCTCACAATTTAAAGCCGAGTTAAGGGCATGTGAAACAGTGAGCGCCAAAAATCTCCGGGACAGCGGTTTGTCGCGAATTATGAACGAATCGAAGTGACAATAAAAAGTCAGAATTTTGATTTTAGTAAAAAAAAATTACAGATCGGTTACCGACATCAATTTTTTTTTATTAAAATCAAAATTCTGACTAATTCATTCTCGAGATGCACATTACTGGCGTTTGTATTTCAGTTCTCACTTCGATCCGTTCATAATTCGCGACAAAAAGTTGTCCCAAACTTTTGAGGTGCGCGTCGGTATTTCACATGACCTTAATCAAAAACTTCGGCGATTTCCGCGCCAGTTTCCCCGACCGCGCCCGTTGGGGCGGCTGAATCCGCCAGATTGCTGCCTCGGATCTGTGGAACAGAATAAAACAATATTATTATAGTTTTTTTAAAATAATGATTAACTCGATTAGTAAACCTAAACTCGATTAGTTTAGGTTTATTTTTATTATAACTTCGTATCGAGTTTTGGACGTTCAACTAAAATCGTAAATTCTCGAAATGAGTAATGTTCATTTTTCTTGTGCGAGGGCGCGAGTTATAGAAGTTCACTAGTTTATATCTCATTTAATTGAATTGATTATGAATACAAAAAATAAACAACGGACTTATTATTAATATTTAATTTGCGTCCGCAGCCGACTTTATTCTACTGTATAACATTTGTTTGACCCTTTATACAACATATAATTTGAAATTTGATTTCCTTACTTATCACCTATAGAAAAAAGTATTAAGTAAAAGTAGTAATTACGCAAAATGTACGTATAATACGAATTTCCATGCAAAATTAATTATTATATATTGTAACGGATTAACCCATTAAGTCCTGAACGGACACTTTTTCATCCCATTTTTCAGCGGTTATTTCTTCCATGAAAGCCGCCTCGAAAAAAATCAGCAGTACTTGTATCAGATGTGAAATTATGTCAGCTTTCCAAATCCGTGATCAGAATTTTCAAAAAATGTACTTTGACAATGTTCTATTTGTTTATTTAAAAAAAACGCTGTTTTTTCGCTCCAATATTTTTTTTTACCAACATTTTCTTATCGAAATTCGACCGGTACCCCTCCGGGTGGGTCAATATAACGCGTCCATGGACCCTAATCTTCAAAACCCATACCTAGTAATTATGGATTTCAAGATGGCGGTATCCAATATGGCGGCTTGAAGCCGAAAATTATCTGGCATTTCCTACTTACGCGGTCACAACTAACTTGTTTGATGGAATTTGCATGATAGGCGGTATATAAGGGTTTTTGGGGTCGCTGATTACGAATCCGTTATCAGATTTACCGAATTCGAAATGGCGAATCCAATATGGCGGACAAAAGTTTCCGAACTCCGTATTTTATCGTGAAAATACGTAGGTATGAGTTTTCGAGGGCGCTGATTACGAATCCGTTATCAGATTTGCCGAATTCAAAATGGCGGATCCAATATGGCGGTCAAGTTTCCGAAGCCCGTATTTTTCCGTGAAAATTCGTAGGTAGGAGTTTTCGAGGGCGCTGATTACGAATCCGTTATCAGATTTGCCAATTTCAAAATGGCGGATCCAATATGGCGGACAAAAACTTCTGAATTCCGTATTTTTTCGTGAAAATTTGTAGATAGGGGTTTTCGAGGGCGCTGATTACGAATCCGTTATCAGATTTGCCGAATTCAAAATGGCGGATCCAATCTCACGCCGATATATTTATGATATTCTTCGTTCGTGAGCTCGTATGCACGAAAAAATGATAAAAAACGAATCGATTTAAACTAAAAAAGCGGTATCTCATCACTTCTCCAAATGCATTTTGTGCTGAAATTTTTACGAAAATATCCAACCGGCGCTGGTATAATTGTTATATTTTTCGTTTGTGAGCTCGGGCACATTTAATGATGGCAAAAAATCGATTTATACTGAAAAAATAGACATGTCATCACTTCTCCAAACGCACTTTGTGTTGGAATTTTTACGAAAATATCCAACCGGCGCCGGTATAATTGTGATATTCTTCGTTTGTGAGCTCAGTCACATAGAATAATGTAAAATAAAATCGATTTCGACCAAAAAATGAACATGTCATCACTTCTTCAAACGCACTTTATGCTGAAATGTTTACGAAAATATTCAACCGACGCCAGTATAATTGTGATATTCTTCGTTTGTGAGCTCAGACACATAGAATAATGTAAAAAAAAAATCGATTTCGACCAAAAAATGAACGTGTCATCACTTCTTCAAAAGCACTTTATGCTGACATGTTTACGAAAATATCCAACCGATGCCTGTATAATTGTGATATTCTTCGTTTGTGATCTCGGGCACATCGAGTAGTGCCAAAAAAACGCCCGAAATAAAAAAAAAATATGCGCGGATTATTATATATAATTATAATTATTATTATTATTATTGTTGTTATTTATTTGTATATATAAAATAAAAATTATTCAATTGTATGCTTTGTTTGTTGTTTGTTTGTTGTGTTTTAATTTGTTTTGTTTGTTATTATTTATTATATATTTTATATTAAAGTCAATGTACAATGGCTTTGTAGCGGTGAAGCCGAGCACATTCAAACATTATAGTAAAAAAATACCCTACTCCCCCTTTACTTACCTCGCATCTCTCGCATTACTGCTTCGATTGACTCGAGACGGCGAACCGAGGCATTTTTTAAATTTTCTTCGTGTCGGGTCAGCGCCGTTACATGTTCAATTTGTCCTCTGAGGACAATGATTTCTGGCGCTGTAATATTACATAAAAAATAAGATTAACATTAATGCGATTTGTTTTAAATTATCCAGTTAAAAAATGGTTACTTACCTGACTCGTACAATTTGTTGACTTTCTGTTGCTGGCTGAGCGTGCTAGCCAAACTATGTGCGTAGAATTCGGCATGGTGAACCCGAACCAGCAGCTCCTCTCGTTCTCCTCTCAGTCGATTGATTATCTCATCCTTGGGATCTGTGTCACGTACTGCAAAAGGCACGAAAAGTAAATAGATGTGAGATGAGGTAATATGTAATTGTATTATTAAGTGTAAATAGTTTGTAAATAGTTGATTAATTATTAAGTGTAAATAGTGTGTAAATAGTTGATTAATTATTAAGTGTAAATAGTTTGTAAATAGTTGATTAATTATTAAGTGTAAATAGTGTGTAAATAGTTGATTAATTATTAAGTGTAAATAGTTTGTAAATAGCTGCGATTAATTATTAAGTGTAAATAGTTTGTAAATAGTTGATTAATTATTAAGTGTAAATAGTTTTTTTTTTTAATTCCTTTTTATCCTTTTTTTCTCAACTCGTGTGATTGCACAAGCACAAGCTCGCTGCAAGCTCACTCGATGAGAAAAAGCTTCGTCGCACTCGTATCGGAAAGTACAATTTTTTAAGGTTACCGATCAATCCGAAGACGGCCCAGTGAAAAATTTCATTTCCTCGATTATCCTCTCTTAAATTATAGTAAATCTTACACGATAAAAGCTTTCACGATTTGCTTGCTTATTATAACTCACCATCGTTGGTGCCCGGGCTCGACATCGTCGTCGTCGTCAGGATTGTGAAACGGAGACAGACACCAGGAGCAGATTAAAGCTGCGAACCGAGCGAACCACCGATCGCTTATTAAGACAATCGAGTATCTCTCGAGGAGCATCGTGTGAGCATCGTGTTGTTTTTCAAGCGATGCTTGATTATTTCACGATCGCCGGTGGTTTGCTCGGTTCGCAGCTGACTGTTCACTTCCGGTTCGAAGCTGAGCTGCTCACTTCCGGTGTCACGAACGGCAAACGAAGGACCCGAGGCGCGTCAGGATGTCGAACGACGACTTGGACACGCCGATGAACCGAAGCAGGGAGAGTTCCAATCAAAAGTAAGTCTTTTTTTATAATTGTTATCTCTAATTATTGCCGCTTATTTTGAAATTCCGACCTCCTAACCTCAAATCAACATTTGTTTATATGAGGTTAGCAGCTCCGAATTATATGTATAATTTGGTTAGCTTGTTATACCTTTTGTAAATTTTTTAAATTGTATTTTTGTTTCAGCCTTCAAGTGTCTGAAAAAAACAAGAAAATTATAGAGAAACTCAAAGCGAAACTAGCCGCTGTTGAGTATCTTTATGAGAGAACACGCAGCGCACGCATTGCTGCGGAAACTTTGGAGGACAGCCAACGAGAGCTGCTGAAAACTATGAAGCAGCAGGGCTACAAGAATGGTGAGTAACAATTAATTTATTGTTCGCTGTGGCTATTTGCACCCCTTTTCGAGACGGTTACCTCATGCACCGTGGCTCGTGACTCGTGTCCCATGGCTTGTGGCTCGTGGCTCGTGGCTCCTGGCTCGTGGCTAGAGATGTGCAGTGACAGTTTCTGACCGTGACTGTGCAACTACACAGAGGCAGGTTCTAACCGTCACAGTACATCTCTACTCGTCTCAGTCGACCGAGCCAAAATGTATTGTAATACATTTTGGCTCGGTCGACTAACTTCCAGTTGACAGACAGTTTGGTTGACCGAGCCAAAACGTTGCTTTAGCTTGATCGGGCAAATTTGGTTGACTGAAAGTTTGGTCGAACGAGCCAAAACATTGCTTGGGTCGATTGTAATGTAACAATAATGTAATAATAATGTAATAATAATAATAATAAAATAAATTTGTTATAACATTTATTAAAAAAAAGATATTATAATATTGTTTTATGTTATATGTTACAGGTCCCAGGCAGCAAGCTGGCGGATTCAGCCGCCGTAACTGGCGAGGGCGCGGATATCGCCAACATTTTTATTGAAAATAAATATAAATCTATTAAAACTTAAACTATATAGTATTAAAATAGTATTATATAAAGTATTAAAACTTAAACTTAGCAACTTAAAAATAAAAAAGAGAAGAAAATGTATTGTGTATTTATTTACCGACAGTATCCCATTCGTCCCTACTGAACAGAGTCCGTAGTGATTATAAAATAGAGTGCAAGCGTGTTAAAGGCATGTGAAACAGTGAGCGTCGAAAATATCCGGGACAGCGGTTTGTTGCGAATTATGAACGGATTGAAGTGAAGATTGAAATACAAACGCCAGTAATGTGAATCTTGGGATTGAAATAATCACAATTTTGATTATCGAAAAAAAAAAATTACAGATCGGTTACCGACATCAATTTTTTTTATTAAAATCAAAATTCTGACTAATTCATCCGCGAGATGCACATTATTGGCGTCTGTCATTCAATTTTCACTTCGATCCGTTCATAATTTGCGACAAAAAGTTATCCCGTACTTTTGAGATGCGCGTCGGTATTTCACATGGCCTTCTGAGAAAATCGCGGCGACGGCGAGACGACGATGCTGCGAGATCGTCTGCTCTGCTGACAGGTCGCTCGTGTACATAATAAAAAATAAAAAGTGTTCATAGTATAAATAATAATTAAAAAAGATGTGTAAATAAATAGTGTAAATAATAGTGTAGTGCAGGTGTATATAATAATTAAAAACGGCGACATGGCGAGATCGTCTGCCGACCGATCGTGCACAACCGTGGAGAGGTTATGTGAGTATGTAGTAGTGTCAAATTTTTCTGTGTCGAGCCTGTGTACCACAGCAAAATATAAAATGTGCAAAATGTTTGTACGAGGGACTAAGAGGTAAGTGTCAACGGTAAAATTTAAGTGGTCAGCTGGGCAACGTGTTGCTGCGTCCCCAAGGTTCCAATGTTTTTTTCAGCTGGAGCAAGCGGCATAATTAAAATATTAAAATAAAATTATTCTAATGAGTCCACAAGGTCGTACTAGGTATAAAAAGTTTCTTGGTTTCTTGGCACGTGATTACGTGCTGGCGCGCATGCCTGGAAAACTTTTGCACAGCTGCAATGACATGAGACGACACTGTTGTGCCCGTCGTCTCATGTCAAATTTGATAGACAGATTTTGTTTACAACGAATATTTCTGGCAACTAATCACAGCTCGCATAGACTGCGAACAATGCTTTTCGTTACTCAGGAACTTTATAAATTTAAGGCGACACTGTTGTGCCCGTCGTCTCATGTCAAATTTGATAGACAGATTTTGTTTACAACGGATATTCCTGGCAACTTATCACAGCCCGAATAGATTGCTAACAATGCATTACTCATGAACTTTATAAAATAAGATTCTAACAATTGATCGTTATAATAATTTTTTAAAATCGCTAGAATAATATATATATTTTTTCGAATTAAACTGAAAGATTGTACTGAATATAAAAAGTTATTCTAACGATCAATTGTTATAATAATATTGTAAAATCGCAAGAATAATATATATATATTTTTTTTTCGTTCCACTATGCAAAACCATATGTTTGGTGTATAATTTTATTTTCAGGGCTGCCGGATCAGGGGATGATGAACTACGACGACAGTAAAAGAGGGCCAACATAACAGCAAAGATACGCCTGATAGCCCGAAGGACGATGAACTCGGCGGTCACGGAGCTCACGAGGGCCTCGACTCGAAGAATCCGTCGAGTCCGAGCCGACATTTTTGCTGTACACGACGCATTTCCCATTGCCGCAGGTAAATTTCGCTCTTCATTTTTATTATCATTTTTTTTCGTCCGTCTTTTTTAAACGTAACGAAAAAAAAAAATGTCGCAAAAAACGCAAGGGGTAACCCTTCTATAAATTGACGATTTTTGAGGGTCATTATTTTATTTGAGTCGAACATGATTTTGCGACATTATTCAATAAACTAACTCAATCAACCAAAAAAGAAACAAAAAAAATTGCTAACGTCATATATTGCCTTCTTTTTCAGATCGTGGAGGAGGCGAAACGTTCGATTCAAGACGCTTTGTGCGCGGTGCGCAACTTGGTGACTGACGAGCGGAAAGATCTCTTCATGATGTCGATCTCCCCGAATCTCCCCCGCCCGTCGCTCCTCGGCGCTTCCCCTTTATACGGCACTAGCAAAAACGTGCTCGCTACGCTCGCACTCTTTGCATTTCATTTATCTTTTCTTATGGCGAATAAAGCCATTTAAAATGCGCGCAATACGTGATGTTTCAGTGGCCATGACATACCGAAATCTATTTAATATATCGAAGTCGCTGCCGGTCAACCAAGAACGCTGGTGGGCACAGTAGCGCTCGTGATTGGCTCTTTATAGCGGCTTCAGATTTCGATATTTCGACTTTCGATGTGTCATGTACTTTTTAAGAGAGGATTAAACCCACAATACTACGAACGTTGTTCTTATTTAATCTCCTTTCCCGTGCATTGATTGCCAGCAACCGATGTAGCGTTCGACGCGTATCAACAAATAAAACAGCAGATGCATTTCCGTCAACGATAATTTATGATATGTTTAGCAGCAAATAAAATTATCACATCGATTCACTAGGTGATGTATCGTAGAAATAGCAATTATATCAGCTTGCAATCGGTGAGTCGAGAAGAGTCGCATGAACTCGTCAATTCGCGTTCTCTTACCCGATTATTCTATGTGTGTATATATATATATCTATTCTATAGAACGTGATTGAAGACTGACACGCAACCGCGATCACGGGTCGCGTTGATGCATTGGCAAATGGAATTTTCGATTAGTTTCACAGCTCAAAACTGTCTGCGCACCTGATGAAATTTATGAAAACAATCAGTGACGCGTGTAGCTCTTTACTCCTGGAGACGCTGCGATTTTTCAGTGAAACGTAAGTGTTTCGGAAATTGAAACGGGATTTTGCACATAAACAACAGCGACTTACCTTTCCCTGAGTCCTTAGTTGCACAGGTCAAGCTTATCTGTATACCTAAAAAAATGCATGAAAAAAGTCGATACTGCGCGTAACTTTACTCCAGGAGACGTTGAGGTTTTTTAGTGAAACAACTTACCTTTCCCTGAATCTGTTCTAGTTGCACAGCTCAAGCGTGTCTGTGTGCTTGAAATAATTCATTAATAAATCGGTGATACGCGTAACCCCACTCCGGGAGACGCTGCAATTTTTCAGTGAAACGGTGGTGTTCCGGAGGACCTAGACGGTCGAGAATTTGCGGATAAATAAAAGCAAATTCGCTTTTCCCTAATCCGTCTTAGTTGCACAGCTCAAGCATGTCTGTGTACTTGAAAAAAATTATGAAAATGTCAGGAGCGGCCATAACCCTACTCCGGGAGACGCTGCAATTTTTCAGTGAAACGGTGGTGTTCCGGAGGACCTAGACGGTCGAGAATTTGCGGATAAATAAAAGCAAATTCGCTTTTCCAGAATCCGTCTTAGTTGCACAGCTCAAGCATGTCTGTGTCCCTGAAATAATTCATTAAAAAATCGGTGATACGCGTAACCCCACTCCGGGAGACGCTGCAATTCTTCAGTGAAACGGTGGTGTTCCGGAGGACTTAGACGGTCGAGAATTTGCGGATAAATAAAAGCAAATTCGCTTTTCCAGAATCCGTCTTAGTTGCACAGCTGAAGCATGTCTGTGTACTTGAAAAAAATTATGAAAATGTCAGGAGCGGCCATAACCCTACTCCGGGAGACGCTGCAATTTTTCAGTGAAACGGTGGTGTTCCGGAGGACCTAGACGGTCGAGAATTTGCGGATAAATAAAAGCAAATTTGCTTTTCCAGAATCCGTCTTAGTTGCACAGCTCAAGCATGTCTGTGTACTTGAAAAAATTCATGAAAATGTCAGGAGCGATCACAACCCTACTCCGGGAAAGTTGCGTAATTGACAGGCTTCCGCGGATCGTACGGTCGTATGATTTTCCCAATAAATAAATAAAAACCTGTTCTTTCTTAAACAATTATTGTTCATGGTAATAATAATTTATTTTTGCTGAAAATAAATACATAATCATATGGTGTGCCCGATTCAACGCCGTTTCGGCATGACATTTTCTTTTGTTTCTCGGGAGCCGGGAGCTGGGAAAACCGTTTCAACTTTGAAACGTTTCAAACTTCACCGACATTCATTTACAACTAGATAGGTGTACAGCTCGTTTTTTTTTTATTTTTTTATTTTTTTATTTTTTTATTTTTTATTTTTTTCATGTATTATTATGAAATGCTGTATTCAAAGATAATTCATTATTCATTTATTGTTTGCACGTTTATCGAATACGTATCTTATTGTTCAATCACAAATTTATGGAAAGATAATTGTATATAAAGTTTTTTTTTTTAGGCGACACGCGCGCCACAGCTCTGACCAGACCACTGAGAACTGACTCTTTTACCAGAGTAAGTTAAAGTCAACGCGATTGCGGCTCTATTTTTTTTTTTAACATAGTTCATTAATTTAATAATTAAGTGTAAAAAACGTTGTCGTTTTACAAAAAACATTTGGGAAATTAAGAAAACCGTGAATGCAGTTGTTATGTGGTAATTACGTGGTGATTTAGAATACGTAAATAAAATCGAGAGATACATCTGCAGTGACAGGTGAACATTTAGAGACGAAAAGAGACAAAAAAACAGCGAAAAAAGTAATAAGTGCCAGTGGAAATTAGCAAATAACAAATGATTTAATGGAAAATATACACGTCATGCGTACAGTTCCGATAAAAATGTACTTGTCAACATGTTTTACGAATATTGTGTTTAGGTTATGTTCACTCATATTTCAGTTTGGTGTATTACATATAAATTATCTTCACAATTAAAGTGTACTAGTGCAATTAATAAATATACTAATGAAGAAATCATTGTGGAATCAATTATTTCGACCTTCTAACTTCTAACATGTACAGCGGGTAATGATTTTTCAGGAAAAAACATTTTTAGTTGACGTAAGTGTCAAATTTAAAAAAATTAATTAATTAAAATGTATTAATGCAGGTAATTACCACTCTAAAATGATCTTATGGCAAATATAAGAGAAGAAACATCTGAATTGAGATAAAATATGAGTATGCTGCAAGTTATAGCCAAAGTCAAGTACGCAGTGGGAAAATATTCACTTGTACACATATGCGTAATTAAAAATGTAATTTTTTAATTTTGGTGATAGGTATTCAGCCCTTAAAAAAAGTGTAAGGAAAAAACTAAAAAAAGTGTATGGGAATTAAGGTATTTTAGAATTTTGTAGCAAGTTTCAGCCAAATTCTTGGGTTGACAGCGGAGATTGGGCTCCGGACACAATTTGAGACCCAAAAACGCAAATTTTTTTGAAATAAACTCGTGTATAAAATTATTGGAAAATTACCATACTTCATGGGCATACTTTCCAGTGCTAGACTAAGTAATATTCCAAATTTCAACTTGTTCGGTCTGTTCAGTCCAGAGCCACTGTTATGCCGCTCGTCGCGTACCAGTTAGAATACGGACGAAGGATAATATTTATTTAATTATTTTGGGGATCGTTTGTCAATTAAGAGTTGGAACTCACGTGATTACGATTAAAGAAAAGTTTTATTGCGGTATTTTGATAATAGTCGTTACACTCTTCAACTTATTCAGTCAGCACGTAATTATGTACTAATAATTAGGCTTCGACTGCGAGTCCTCACGTCGGAGACGTCCGACCGTGGTCGTGATGGAAAACGGACTGAAGATACGAGTGGCAATTGCCAGGGGCAATTGCCGAAAAAATGTGCAATTCAGCTATCGCAAATCGAGGTGGCTCGATCGCAGGTCCATTGCTCCATCGATTGCGACAGCTGCGTCAGCGTATTTCGGCTCGCGCCATGTGGGTTAAATTATGTTCGACAATCGTTCGAACATAATTAACGCAATATTCGTTTATCGGGGCGCAACACCACTGAGTGATACGGACGTCCGGGTAACACAAAATCTGGTCCGCCGTAAAAAATATCTTTAGTAACGCAATTTCCTTATTATTTTATGTCAAGAATATGTATTTTACTATGTTAAAGATATCTGAACTAAAAAAAGTTAATACATTTGAAAAATATCAATATTTTGTCCTTTAAAACCTATTTTAGACCCTTGGAAAGCGAATTCAATAGGCACTCCTGGTGCGTTTTTTTAAAACGTGAGTGCCTAAAAAAGAATCATATTTTAAGTGAAATTTACATTCAAAGATGCTTTGTAATAGTTACAGCAGGGAATAAACTTACAAGATCTTTTTTTTATGCTTTCGCAGTGGTAACAGAATAACTTACCTTGAAAACACAATCCAATGTTATTTGTTTAATCACTGCACTATTTAATTATTTTATTATTTGTACTGGGGTGGATTCGAAGATGGACGCGCCTAGAACGGTTGCTTATGTTTTGGCTGCGTAGTTTTTCGGGTGACTCAGAGAGTATCGGGTGTGTTTGGAACCAAAAAGGGGGGTCGAAGTGATCGCGAGGGCGAGGTAAACCGGTGGCAGTGTTAGCCGGTGACGGAATTGGTTTTTTTGGAAGATATTTGGTTTTTTTGGGAAGGAAGGAAAGTGGAGGTTAGAAGTCAGCAGATGCCAAGATGGCGGACCAAATGGAGAGAACGCAGGAGACGTACATCGATAAGGAGAGTGCCGGAAAGAAAGGAGTGGATGTCGACAAGGAGGGTGACAGGAGGTGCGATGCGACCGTCGGTAAGAAAGGGGGCGACAACGTCGGCGGAGAAGGGACCGGCGAAGAAGCGTCGAACAGCACAGGTGGAGAGGAGAAAAAAGGGAGAAGGCGGCCGCCGATTAAAAAGCCTTTCGCGAAGCCGCAGAGAGACATCGGGCAGTACTTTAAGAAGGATGGACAGCCGCAGAATAGTGAGAAAGCGGTATTTGCGAAGAGTCAAAAACTCGGCAGGTCCCCTGTCAAACCGGGAGTGACAACGCGCTCTCGCAATGTGCCGGCGAGGCAGGGGCCACGTAATGCACCGACGAGCGCTCGCAGTGGAAATCAAGCGGCGAAGGACGAGGCTGACAAGGGACTGGAGGCGCGTGGAGGACTGGATGAAGAGGCCGAGGGGCGCGGAGAGCTTGACAAGGAGGCCGAGGTTCTCAGGCAAAGGCTCAAGGTTTTAACAGGGGAAACAGAGGCTGGTGGCGAGCCTGCTAGGGAGGCAAGTTCAGTGATATGCGTGGAGGAAGCGAGAGAGATTGGGGCGGAAAGTGAGGAGAATTCAGCGCAGGGGCATGGGAAAAAGGCGGAGATAAAGGAGTTGGCGGCAAGATCGGAAAAGTGGATGGAATTGTGGGTGCAACAACTCGAGGAGAAAATGAAGGATCTCTGGAGGCAGGACTTAAGGAGCTGCCGACAAGAATTGGAGCGAGAAATTAAAAAGTGTCGATGTGTGGAATGCGAGGTGCTGAGGTGCAAAGAAAGTATAGGGATTCAGAATGCCACGTCGGAGCGCAAGCAGGAAGTGCAGGAAGGGCATTCGGAGGGGAAAATGAAATTGGAAAACGAGAAGCTAAAGGAGGAAATTAGAAAACGAGAGGAGATTCAGAAACTCAGGGCAGAGCTGGAAGAAGTGAATTTGGAGAAACGGATAATGAGCACAAAGATTGAACGGCTGGAAGGAAGAGACGACCAAGCGGAGAGGTGTCAAGCGCAGGATAACTGCGGAAGCACCGGGGAGAAGAGTCGGCGCGGGAATCAGGACGTTTCACTGGTTTCGGAGGGCTCATTCTCTCAATGTGACAAAAACAACAACACGATGCCGGGGACAGAGAAATGGGCGAGTGTGGTTAGGAGAAGCAGTGGAGGATCAGCTGTTTCTGGTCGAGCGAACGTGGGGGCAAGGACACAGCCGTTGTCACTACCAAAAAGAGAAATCGAGTGGGAAATGAAAGAAAGGTTTGCGAGGAGGAAGAATTTAGTGGTGAGGGGAGTAAGAGCAGTAGGAAGGGGAATCCAGCACGAAGTTGAGGGGATCATCAAGGAAAGGTTGGGAATCGACCCGAAAATCGTACATCTG
>CAXITY010000006.1:35000-37500 GCA_964034905.1 Itoplectis maculator | reverse complement strand
ACCGCGTCTCTTGATATGACTACTGGCAGGATCAACCAGGGAGCTTCGTCGTTATTTTATTAACGAGAGAGCTCGGGAAGAAGCGAGACTTGTCTCGTCTTCGACCCTCGTTTCTCGAAGTGTTCATCACCGCAATGACTCTTCCTTGTGCGAGCACGCAGAGAGGCCAGAGCGGTGTGACACACGTTCTTTCATTTTTGTTTGGACTTTAATATTTAGCCCAACCAAGCTAAATATGTAGCTCAACCAAGAGATGTCACGACAACTCGAGGCTCGGCTTACGGATTGCAACTTTAACTTCTTTCTTTCTTTCTTTCTCCTTCTTTCTTACTTGTGCGCATCCGCGTTATAAGATTTCAAAACTTTCTCGTTTTAGAAAACTCTTGACGCTAGAATTTATCTTGCGACTTGATGTGCTTCTTTGAGACACATTTATATTCGTGTGTATTCTTTGTAACGAAATTTTTCGTACATTTATTCTCGCCCGGAATTGGGTGGGTCGATGCTCAGTATACATTTTGTGTTGTGAGGAATTTCCCCGCTGGGACTCACAACCCCGGCTCCTCACCACCGCACCGGTCCGACCGAACTCTATAACGGAACGTCATACAACTCAAAACTCGTCCAAAATCTTCACGCCACGAAACTCGGATTAAATCACAAATAACCCGGGACTGTTAATCGAACGGTTGGGCGCCAGGTACCGAAGTACCGCCGGTGAACCACCGACTTACTTTGTCGTCGATAAAACAGGTCCCGTGGTCGGACTGGGCGGCGATGCGGTGTCAAGCCATAAGACACGCGACTAACTCAGGCTCCGCGAGCTGGATGTGGTAGAGGGGCTGTTCGAAATAAAGAGTGACAACAACGCGAAGCTTCGGGAAAACCGTTGGCATTTATTCACCAAAATTCCCGGGCTGCACTCGATTTTGGGTCGAGGCGCAAGTACGGTCACATTTGATAATTGTACAGTCGTCGTAGCGGATCGACACGCTTTACAGAATAATAAAGAAAAACAAAAAAATAAAATAAAAGGCGAAATTACAATGGGAAATTAATCGGTAATACGAGATAACCGCGCTTCGACAGCGAAAGCCAAAACGGGAGCCAATAACCGGGAAATATCGCTGAGATAACCCACAAAATATAGTTGAATCGAATTACAATAATTGAACTTAATTAATAAACGAAAAATATTACGGGAGAAAATTACGAACTTATTATTATAATTATAATAAAATGGTAGAAAAATCTGAGGGGGGAGGCAGCGTCAGATAATTCTCGAGTCGCAGAAACCGAATCACGGGAACGAAAGAGAACCGACAACTATTCGAACGGTAACCTGGAGATAACCGACCACTTAATACAATAGCGCCGACAAAGAAATATGATACGAAAATAACACACGCAAAAGATTCCCCGAACTCAACGCTCCCCGGAGATAACCGCAGCGGACGTCGTAGGTAGAGAACCGTAGGGGGAAGCGTGAGCCGGGGGGGGGGGCGCTCGACGTAAACACGGGCGACCTTGAGCGAGCTACTCGCCGGCTTCGCGGAAACAACGCAGAGAGCCGTGTACGCGAACTATCTCGTTTAGCGAGAGCCTCAAAATTATTTAAGAAAACTATTTCGGAGAAAATCAGAGAACCGACTTTAGAAAATGCACGGGAATTGACTCGGCACCGGGGGCGACAGGTGCACGCGAGGCGCGAAAATAAACTACAACACAGAATTCTCCAAAAGATACAATAACGTTAATTCCCCGCGCACCGTCGCTTAACCCGGCCCGTCGCAAAAAAAAATAATAACTAAATTGACTCGAACACTAATGAATTAACTATTTGGAAATGAAATCAGCTGGCGTCGACCAAATTTTTGGCCGGGAATCGCTCGTGCCCGGAGACGCCGGGTGGCCGCGTGATCCGCCATTCCGCGCGTCTACAAATTATTAATCCAAAAACGCAAGACTCAAAAACCCGCGCGGGTCTGGCGATATCACTTGGCCGAGCGACTCCCGCCCTCACAAGAAATAACTGGGTGGTCAAGCTTACCGGAATCTCTGTCGGCACCCACGATGGCGAAGAAAATCTGCTCTCGGGTCGGCGTCGTCTACACTCGTCCGCAGTCCGTCGAGGAAGTGCCGTCGAGTCGACGCCGGCTCAGCGGCGTCGCGGCGGCGATACCCCCACTCTGCCCACTTGCCGACCGGCTCGCGCGCTCGCACCGTTGGATTGGCGCTCGCCTTGCGGCGTCTGTGGCCGCGGCTGCGCATCGCGTCGCGCGCGGCGGCGCGTGATTTGAACGCCACCGCGGTCCCTCAGCCCGGGACTTGTTGGCCGAGGCGCGCGGCGATGCAGCGCGCGCGTCCGCCACGTCCTTGATGTCTGTACTAATTTCGGGCCGCAGCACGTAAATGTCCGGAACGGAGGTCTTCCCCTCGGACCCCGGAAATAGCGTCGAGGGGGCGTGGGGGCCCTCACACCGGAATCCGTGGCCTTTGG
>CAXITY010000006.1:0-30000 GCA_964034905.1 Itoplectis maculator | reverse complement strand
GGTCTGTTTCGTCTTTCTCTGGTCCTTTCTGGAGTACACATATTGACCCTATTTTCCAGTCCTTAGGGAATACTCCCCATTTTAAACAGTCATTGTATAGAGTGGTGAGCTCGTCAAGGATGCTAAGGGCAGCCCTTTTGAACACCTCCACTTCTATTTCATCCAGGCCTGGTGCCTTTCCGTTATTCAACGACATTATTGCCCATCGAACGTCCTGTCTTGTAAAGACATTGGCGTCCGGGCTGTCTGGTACCTCTCTTGCCTTTTGGCGGGTTTGCGCCTGATCTAGACTGTCCTCGGCCTCGTGGTCATCTGGGACCAGTGAGTCGAGGAGCAGTTTCGCAGTTTCATTCCATGTGGTAGTTGGGTTTCTACCAGCAAGTTTGATTGTACTCATTGCTTTGCTTGGCGAGTACTTCTTTGTTGCGAGTTTATACGTTATACCCCATGGGTTCATATTTCCTTCTTGCGTTACAAAACGTTCCCAGCTGGTTCTTTTGGCTTTCATGACCATGCCGTTATATTCTCGAAGCTTCGTACGATATTGCATCTTGCGTCCAATCGGGTTTGTGTCCAATCGGGCATGTGTCCAATCGGGCATGAGTCCAATCGGGTTTGTTTCCAATCGGGCTTGTGTCCAATCGGGCATGTGTCCAATCGGGCATGTGTCCAATCGGTTATGTGTCCAATCGGGCATGTGTCCAATCGGGCATGTGTCCAATCGGGCATGTGTCCAATCGGGCATGTGTCCAATCGGGCATGTGTCCAATCGGGCATGTGTCCAATCGGGCGTGTGTCCAATCGGGCATGTGTCCAATCGGGCGTGTGTCCAATCGGGCGTGTGTCCAATCGGGCGTGTGTCCAATCGGGCATGTGTCCAATCGGGCATGTGTCCAATCGGGCATGTGTCCAATCGGGCATGTGTCCAATCGGTCATGTGTCCAATCGGGCGTGTGTGCAATCGGGCGTGTGTCCAATCGGGCATGTGTCCAATCGGGCATGTGTCCAATAATGATGTGTCCAATCGGGCTTGTGTCCAATGTTGATGTGTCCAATCGGGCTTGTGTCTAATCTTCATGTGTCCAATATTGTGTGTCCAATCGGAATGTGTGCAAGTAGGCATCACTCCCCCGCGAACATCGTCGTCGTTGCTCCCCGCGAGAGAAGCCCGCGTGTCGTCTTCGCCCCCGCAAAAACCGTCCGGGCGTCGGTTTTCGGTGGTTCGCGAGATATCGGGCCGAGCGTGCCGTCGAGTCTCGCGATCGGGCGGATTTTCCCGGTGACCGTTCGCCTACGCGCGTGTGTGTGTGTGTGTGTGTGTGTTTGAGCCCGAACGAGTGTGTGTAGGGCGGCGAGAAGGAGACACCGGGGTATTGTCCCCGTGGTGGAACGTGGTCGACGTTCGAGCCGCTCGACGTGACACGTTCCTGGGCGAGCGTTTACGCGGCGGCCGAGATTCGGTTGCCCGGCACCACAGCGTCTGGTCACCCCGAGACGTCGGGGCGCGCTGTGTGCAGGTCGGCGGCCATTTTGAACGCAACCCGAGCCCGGCTTCCCCACGTGTTGGCGCGACGCCGCGGCCACGAACCTCCATCGTGATTGGAGAATTTGCGCTGGTAAGAGAGCTCTCGTTAGATTTAAGTATTGAATGATCATTCAATTGCGTTCACCACTGACTTGTATTGTATTTGAATTACTTGATTTATTGTTTGTTTCCTGGTTTTTTTGTGTGTGTGTGTGTGTGTGATAAAGAAAACAATAAAGGATTGTCGCTTGCTCCGGCTTTTCCCTCTGCACCGTGAGGGTTTTTATGCCGAAGCAAGCTGCTTGTGTTTTCGCGAAACAAAATAAAGGTGTACTTATTTGGTCAACCCTCTCCTCATTCATTCCCACAATTCAGATAGAGGATCTCGCTGTCTTATTTAATATTTTTTGTTGTTTTATTGTACAGATGGGATGAGGAGTCAGGAGAATTGGAGAAAATGGCATTTCGTGGAGAATAAGGTGGATAACGGGTCCTGTAGATTGATTATGTGGAATATTGCGGGGGTACATAAAGTAAGGGATACGTGGGGCTTTTTGGACGATTTTGACATAATTATACTGCTGGAGACGTGGTTGGAAAAGAAGAGGGAAGGCAATGTAGTGGAGGCGCTAGATAATGGTTTCAGGTGGTGGACAAAAGCGGCGAATAGAGTTAAGGGAAAAGGAAGGGCGAGCGGGGGCCAGTTAGTGGGGATTAGAAAAAGTTTGAAAGGAGAATGGAGAGTGGACGAATGGGAATACGGATTGATTGTTAAATTGAAACAAGATAATAAAGAAAAAGAGCAATGGGTGATTTCGGTGTACAATAATGTTGGTATAGGAAAAATTGAAAGCTCACTGAGAAGATGCGTAGAGGATGGTATGAGTGGTGGAGCGGCGGTGATACTTATGGCTGATTTTAATGCAAGAATTGGAAGGGAGCAGGGAATAGTGGATTGCGAAAGAATGGGGACAAGGTGGGGAGAGAGAAAGTCCTAAGATCTGGTGGTTAATACGGAGGGGAAAAAATTGTTAAATTTTTGTGAGGAACTAGGGTTGGTGATAGTAAACGGAAGGATAAAAGGCGATGAAGAAGGAAGGCTCACTTTAGTAGGAGGGGGTTGCTCTGTTCGGGACATGGTGATTCAGGCAGAGGACGAAGACGAGCAGGTAATTGAGAGGCTGGAGATAGTTCCAAGGATGGAGTCCGACCACCTCCCGGTGACTATTAATATGGCATTGGGGGGGAGAGAGAGGGGGAATGTGTCTGAGTCGAGAGAGAAACATAGGAAAGAGCGGGTAAAAGGAATTAAATTGGTGTGGGATGAAAGGGGGCAGGAAGAGTATGTAGAGGAACTAAACAAGGCGTGGCCGGAAAGGAATGAAGGGGAAGTAGAGGAGAAACATTGGGACGAGTTAAAGGGAGCAATTTGGAAAGCGGCGGAAAAGACGGGAATGAAAAAAGAAATCGGAGAGACAGAAAATAGCAAAAAATGGTATAAAGGGGAGTGTAAAGCACAAAGAACGAGGGTATGGAAGGGACTAAAAGAGCTTCTGAGGGAACGAAGGGATGATGAGAGAAAAGTGTTGGCCAAAAAATTAGCAGCGGAGAGGAAGACGTTGAAGGAACTAGTTGACAGGAAGAGGAGAGAATGGTTTGAGGAAAAGTGGAGAGCAGTGAAGGCTAGTAGAACGATGCAGGACTGGTGGAAGGCAGTGGGTTTTTTTAGGACGAGGAAAAAAAGAAAAGGGCAAAATGTGACCAAAGAGCAGTGGGTGGAACATTTCCAAAAGCTGCTAGGGGTAGAAAAGACGAGAAATTAGAGGAGAGCAACGAGGAAGGTGCGAACCGGCGGAGTACCTGGAAAGCGAGCAGGCATCGACAGACGAAAGGCTGGATAGGGAAATAAGTCGGACTGAACTAGAAAAGGCCCTGAAAGCAATGAAAAACAAAAAAGCACCAGGGGAAGACGGTTTGGTAGTGGAGTTCATAAAAGTGATACCGAAAGAGAGAATGGAGGAATTTAGGGGAATTTTGAATATGATGTGGAATAAGGGGGAGCTGGTTGAAGGATGGGAAATCGCTAGGATATTTCCTATTCACAAGGCGGGGGATGAGGATAAGGCGGGTAATTATAGGGGTGTGTCATTATTAGATGTCGGGTATAAAATATTAACAAGTATCATGGTGAAGAGAATCAACGAGTGGATAGAAAGGAACAGCGTAATTAGGGAGAGCCAGGCAGGATTTAGGGCAGAGAGGGGCACAAGGGACCATATATTTGTTTTAAATTCGCTAATTAACAACAGGCTGAAAAGGAGAAGGGGAAAATTATATGTGGCCTTTGTAGATTTTAGAGCAGCTTTTGATAAAGTGGACCGAGAGCTAATGCTCAGAAAACTTTGGGAGGAAGGGGTAAGGGGGGCAATGCACAGAATGATAAGGGGAATTTACAAGAGGACGATTAATCAAGTTATAACGGGGGAGGGGATATCGGAAAGTTTTGAAACGGGAAACGGAGTACGTCAGGGATGTCCTCTCAGCCCAACACTATTTAGTTTATGTTTAGATGATATTAACAAAATATGGGAGGAAAGGAATGAGGGTGGGACAGTGATGGGAGGCACGAAATGTTTTGTACTGAAGTATGCGGATGATATAGCAGTGGTGGCTGAAGAGGCAGGGGAATTGAAGAAAATGTTAAAGTCTATGGAGAGATTCGTTGAAGGAATTAAAATGGAAGTAAATGTGGAAAAAACTAAAATAATGATTTTTAGGAATGGTGGAAAGAGGGTGAAGGGGAAGAAATGGGAAATTTTCGGAAAGGAGATTGAGGTCGTAAAGGAGTTTAAATATTTAGGATTCTGGTTCACAACGAAAAATAGATACGGGAGACACACAAGAAACATGGTAGCGAAATCTCAAAAAGCTGTTAACTCAGTGTGGGGAGTAATGAAGAGAGCGAGAGTTGACACCCTGAAAGAAAGACTAACACTAATGGACTCCTTAGTAAAGTCGGGAGCGCTATATGGTGTAGAGATATGGGGGTGGAAACGGAAAGAAGAAATAGAAAAGCTGTAGAGAAAATTTATTAAGATGGCTATGGGGGTGTCGAGAAATACACCTGACTATGTGTGGAAGTTGGAGTCGGGTAGGAGGAGTATGGAGGTGGAAACGAGGAGGAGGGCGAGTAAATACATAATGGACATAGGGAGGATGAAGGAAGGAAGATGGCCCAAGGTATGCTTGAAAGAGGAAGTCAGGGGGCTGGTTAACGGAAATCCTTCGCGGTGGGCGAGAGAACTCGAGGCAGCAATGGAGCAAGTAGGGGACGGAACTGTAATTGGTTTGTTGAGGAGCGGGGAATGTACAGAGAGGGTAGGGGAATTGATAAAAGAAGGAAACGAAAGAAAAATGGAGCAGGATACGCAAAGGGACTGGGGGAAGGTGGATAAATCAACGTATTGCGCAATGTATAGGGATATAAAAAAGGGGTGGGAAAGAGAGAGATACTGGGATAAGAAGGGTTACAATGGGATAATAAAAGAGCAATGGGCAAGATTGAGGTGTGGAAATGTAGGGTTGAGAGGAAAAAAGGGGTATACAGATTGGACTTGCAGGGTGTGCGGAAAAGAGGTGGAGAGCCTGGAGCACGTGTGGACTTGCGAGACAGCGAGAAGAGAAATTAAAGAGGAATGGGTGACAAAAATAGAGGGGTGGATAGCAAGCTTGGGAGGTCGGGATCTGTCCTTGGGGCTGTCAGAAAAGCTGATTGGTGACCCCTGGGTGGAGATGTGCGAGTATGCTCGGGCTTTCGAAAAAATCGCCATGGAAAGAACAAGAGGGGGGAGAGATGAAGAGGAGGAAATCCAAAGAGATGAAGGGGAGTAATAACACAGAGAAGTGTATCAACCTGTATTATTTAAAACTTTGTTTTTATTGAAACGGTTAATGTGCGCTTGATAGTTACGAAACCAGAGAGAGGGAGAGAACGAAATAGCTTAAGGTGAAATCTATGTTAGTTTGTAAGGAAATTCCGTTGTTTTAAAATTAAGCAAAGTTGTTGATGGGAGTTGTAAAGAGCGGGATGTAAAAGGTTGAAGAAACCATACATTAATGAATAAATAATAATAATAATATTTGTACTGCTCTCCTTAAAAGCGAGTTAAGCAGATCTTGCTTAAATCGCGTCAGAATTGTCATTCCAAAAATCATTCATTAATCGTCGTGACACTGAACCACAAAACCTCACTTTTATACTCCGTGTGTCACTGACGTTTGAAAAGTGGCGGCGAACTTTAACAGCCGTGAGCTTATCCGCCGCCGTCAGCTGTCGACGGTTCGAGTCCGTCGTTTGTTGTGTTAACACGAGATCGGCTGCTCGGTGCACCGACTTTAAAATTCGTTTACGCCGCGAAAATCGCTCGAAATGGAGAACTAACCATATTTCTGTATCCAGAATCTTATGATCTCTCCGAATTTGTGGTAAAAAAATAATTTCGGAAATTTTCCGAGATAAATATTTTTTTACCTTTGAGATAGGAATCTTTTTCCCGCGTGAAATTTATTTTCCGAACGCAACAATTTGATCGATTCCACACCTGACGCGGCCGGGGTCGACGGCTGTCAGGGCTCAAGAGGCTGAACAATTTGAAATTTGGTTGGGCGCCAGCCGACTACTGTCGACGATTTGATTTAATTTATTATCTGATCGATTCGGAATACCTCAGGGAAGGTTCAAGGGCTGACCCTAATAAATACGATTTGACTTGAATGAGTTTCCAGGAACTTTAATTTGAGATTGTTGCAATTCAGGCAAAATTGTAGGTACTTACAGTGATTGTTACAAAGATGTGCACAACACAACGGTTCACTCGACCCCCGGACGCAATGAACAAAAGTTGATTATAATATAATTCGGTCCTTGATGACGTCTAGCTCTCGCGAGGCCCGTGGGTCGAGTGCCTTCGTCGCCGGCTTCCTTTGCCGGGTGGGGGCAAGTTCGATCGTGTATCTATGACGCGTGCGTATTAGCGTCCTAATACGTCGTTACTCGGCCGATAGTTCTCGGTCCCTTTGTGATCGACATTCCTCCGATCGAACTTACCGTCGGTCGTATAAGTAATTTTGTCAAGAAATGTTTCCGCGCGTGACGCTGCAGCTTTTATCGTAGATCCTGTTACATTCCCCTCCTTCGAACTGCAACGTCACTCGCCAATTTGGTTGTGTCGTTCTCTGTAACAATCCAATAATAGATTAAATTTGTTAACACAGGCGACTCGAGAGTAAGACCATACAATGTTGCCTGTGTTTTATTTGAGTTCGTAATTAATCAGCCTTTGTATTTTCATTGGCTCGTCAAGTTTTAATTCAGATCTCTCAATCAACTAATCCTGGGAACTCAGTATGCCCTTATTAAATAATATTCGTGTTATACGACAATTTAGGCGTTTATTCGATGAATTCCGCATTGGGTACAATTAGGCGGTGTTAATCGAGAACTTAGTTTAACTTGAACGTATTTTGTTCAGTCAGGTAGACAAAATAATTAAACAAAACAACTTTATCGTCACTTCGATGTGACGTGAACGAGACGGAAAAACAAAACAAAACTCTTTACGTCGCTACGACTGGTTATAAACTTTTTCTTTCTTCTTTGAGACTCGTTGAATCGTAATTCGATCGAGTTATCCAGTCTTAACAAAACAAAACTCAGCGATCCTGACTGAACGCGTTAACAGAATGATCATAATTATTTCTTATATTTCGTCGGTACGATGACATGGACTTCCTCGCCGTCTTGGAGTTCGGGTCGCTCTGCCATTACTTCGTCGAGAGCTTGGTTGGCAAGCGGCGCAAGGAGAGCCTGTACTGCGATTCTTCTTTTTTCCTCCGAGAGCGTTTGGATGGACAATCCCGTTGCATTCGGCGGTTTAGGAGTTGCCGACAATGCGTTTTCTCTCAACAGGTACTGGCGAACTCGATTGGCATAGTCCTGCGGATCGTTGAACCTCGCTTTAATTTTCCTGCGCAGTGTTCCTTCGTCTTCTCCGATTAAGTAACGATGATCGGTCGGCACAAGCCACGAGGGCCAGGTAGCGTAGGTCAAACGTAGCCAGTCGACTAGACCCTTCCAACGTATGTTGCACTCGGGACACTCTGGACAGTAGAATTTCAGTTCTGTCGAGCATCCAGTACAACGTCCGTGAGCCATCTCGTGCTCAATTCCGTGCGGGAATATGCAATCGATCGTATCCATTCCCTCGGCGCCGCAGATTCGGCAGAAGCCTGGCCGGTAAGGAAGGCTGCAGTCTCGAAATTGATGTTCCTTCGATCTGCAGTTTACGCATCCAGCTCCGAATTGCTTTTGAGCAGCGGTGACGTACGTTTGCGTGCCGCGGTCGACCTTGGTCCCCTCGAGTTTCTTGATCAGCGCTTCCGCTCTCTTCTGGACGAGGTTCTTTAACAGTTTTTCGCTGAAGACTCTTCCATCCGCGAAATAGAGAATATCCTGAGAGTTTTGCGATCGAATCAATTCTGGAACCTTTAGCTGCTTCAAAGTGGCGTCAAAGGACGGAGCAATTTCGAGCGGCAATGGTCGTACCGTGATCGAAGGTGCGATTTCTGCCTGACGGTTGCCGGGTTTTGTCTCAGCATGGTGGTTATCCTTCGCAATTCGTCGTCGTCGCAGATTCTCATCGTGGATTTGATCGGCAGTGATTCTTGTCGGTCGCGTCAACTTTAGTTCGGGAGGCGGCAGTGTTTGCAGCTCTCTCAGTAATTGGAGCGCTTCCTGAGACGTTGAAGCTACGATCGGAGAGTCGGCCGTAGTAGCGATGGTTGAGGCGGAGTTTTCCTCCGATAACTTGGGGCGAGAGGAGTGCTTGATCGAGATTTTGTCAAACCGGTCTTCGACAATTACGGACGCGCTGTCGTCCGTTTCGTCTGGATCCGATGATTCGGTTCCAGCGGCAGTGGAAGCATCGCCCATGATTTGCTGAATCTCTTCTTCAGCTTCGTCCATAAGTTGTCGCAACTCCTTCAGTCGGTCGTATGCTCTGCGATTGCTCGACGTGGTTGGAATATCGTTGTCTGCGTCGCTCATGTTGCCAGTGTTGGTGCTGGAATCGTGGCGCGTGAAGTCCCGACGGATCCCTTCGACGATGGATCGATCAATCTATAATTAATTACACTATTTGTTACGTAAGTTGCGACGTGGAATTTTTAAATCCGTTACATAGTATTTTCCGACGTCTTTTCCGAGTTTGTCTGTTAAAGATACGATCATAGGTCCGATTATTTTACTAACAAATGCCGGTCCTACATAACGATGCGCTAATTTGGAGGCGTAGCCTTCGGCTTTGTTGCTCAACTTTTTATTTGGGTAGTAAACCTCTGTGCCTATGTTAATATCTACTGTCGTAATTTTATTTGGGTTAGCTTTGTTTAATCGATGGCTGCTGTATTTTCTCAAACTCTGTTCGACTTTGTGTCGAAACTCATCGATCTTGCTTATTCTTTTAATCCATTCGTTCAGTGAGTCGCTTCCTACTGGCCGATCCGCAGTTGCATTGGCCACTGTGTGTTTGGTTTTTGCTTCTCGACCGTGATTTAAAAAGAAGGGTGAAACTCTACTTCCGGCATGAGGAACGGTATTGTACGCGAATTGAATTTTCGACAAGTTTTCGTCCCATTCGCGATGATCTTGATCGAGGAACGCGGCGATCATCGGTTTGATCGTTCGATTGGTGCGTTCGACCGGGTTAGCTTGGGGATGGCCGATCGCGGTGGTAATATGTTCGACCCCTCTCGCGGCAAGAAAATCCTTAACCTGGTGGTTAATGAATTCTTTGCCGTTGTCGGTTATTATCGACTTCGGGGTTCCCCATCGATCAAAGAGAGTATCGAGGATCTTTACGACAGCGATTCCCGTTCGACTTCGTACAGGAAACAATTCAATGTACTTTGTATACAGGTCCTGTACGACGATCAGGTTTGAGTTACCTCTCTTTGTACGCGTTTGTGTAACTACCGTGTCGATCGATAACTGTGCCCACGGTTGCTGTAGCGGTCTTGTCATCAGCGCTCCTTTAATTGGGTTTTGATTATATTTTACTTGCGTGCACGTTTCGCAATGATCGACGTACGATTTTACGTCCAACGTCAATCCTGGCCAATAATAATTTTGCCTTATCCGATCGTACGTTTTATCTCTTCCGAGATGGCCTGCCTGCGGTTCGTCGTGGTTTTCGCGAATAATATCGAGAATTTCGTCCGGTTTGATTACCTTCTTCCAAGGGTGTTCATCATCGATCAACGCCTTTTCGTAGTCCGGTCGGAAATAATACAACCGATCGTCCACTATTTTCCATTCCGTGAAATTTTCCGGTTTTTCGCGAACAAGCTTGAGTTTGGTTTCGTACCAATTTTGATCGCAGATCGTATTTAACCGTAGTCTATCTCTAACCGTTTTTTCAATTACTTGCTCCCAACCGAGGGGATCGACATCGATGTCGTGCATACGCGACAATGCGTCCGGTGCTTCATTAGTCGTGCCCCGCCTATGTTCTACCGTCATGTCGTGCTGATACAAATAAATGGCCCAACGCGCGAGTCTTCCTACCGGATTTTTCAGCCCGTGTAACCATTGTAACGCTTGGTGATCGGTCACTACCTTAAACGACATTCCTTCGAGATAACAGCGCAAGACGCCAACGGACCAAACGACAGCTAAACACTCCTTTTCGGTTGTAGTGTAGTGTAGCTCTGCACCCCGTAACGGTCGGCTGAGAACTTCGATCAAATTTTCTTTTTGGGTTTCCGGGTCGCATTGAACCAAAATCGCACCGAGTCCGAAATCGCTTGCGTCCGTATACAAAACAAACGGTTGACCCGGAATTGGTACGTACAATCGTGGTGCTTCGGCTAAGGCTGCTTTTACCGCTTCGAACGATTTTTGTTCTACCTCAGTCCAATTCCAAGGTACTTTTGGACTCGTTAATTTGTTTAGAGGCCCCTGGATTCGTGCGACAGATTTTAAATGACGATGGTACCAGTTTACGAGCCCGTTGAATTGACGTAACTGTGTTCGATCCTTTGGAACAGGGAATTCCAAAATCGGTTTGATCTTTTCCGGATTCGGTCGCATTCCGTGTTCGTCAATAATGTATCCTAGGAATTTAACTTCTTTACACGCGAAGCTACTTTTCTCGCGATTGATAATTAGTTTCGCGCCGCGTAAAACTTCGAAGAGAAGCGATAAAATCGCGATATGTTCATCCAGTTCTTGACTAACGATAATCCAATCGTCTAAATAAGTGAAAATCTGATCCACCCATTTATTAGGGAGGTTTCGCTCGACAATTAGATCTTTGAATTTTCGTTTTAACGCGTCCATCAGTCTCTGGAACGTTGACGGAGCTCCCGTGAGACCGTAGGGCATCCGGACCCATTCGAGGAGGCCTTTGCCTTCTACTACGAACGCGGTATATTCACGACTTTCCTTTGCCATCGGAATTTGATGGAAAGCTTCACTCATATCCAAGGTCGAAATAATCTTGGCCTGATGAAGCTGAGATAAGATCGATCGCATATTATGCAGAGGATATGCCGGTTTCTTTGTTTGTTGGTTGACCGGCTTATAATTTATACAAAAGCGCAGTCCGCCGTTGGCTTTAGGGGCCACTACGGGTGAACAAGCCCATTTACTGTTACTCCACGTAACATATCCCTTTTCCAATAAACGATCGGTCTCTTCATCAATGTATTTCCTAATCACTTCGCTTCGACGATACGGACTTTGTTTGTACGGCGTGGGGTCACTCAACTCGATTTCGTGTTCTATTAAGTCGGTAACGCCGGTCGACTCTCGATCGAATTTCGCGAATTCTTCATCTAAGAATTTTTTAAAGTCTCGCGACTGATCGCCCGTGAGTGTTCGGAGTTCGGTTTGCCTTAGAAAGCGATACGACAGGGGGTACGATTTCTTACTTCCCGATAACGTCCACGTGCGCGTCAATGGATCGACAAGAACTCTGAACTTTAACCAAAAGTCCATTCCTAGGATAAGATCGCTCGATAATCCCGGTAACACGCTAAACCATTGTGTATCGCGCACCTCTCCGATATCAATAACGAAACCAGTTCCACCTGTGGTAAAGACAACCGTTTTGTCCCCGAGTCGGACACCTGTTTCCGACGAGGAATCCCGTTTTAATTCACTCAGTTGGAATTGTTTAACACGATCGTACGCCGTCTCGCTGAGGAAAGATCGTTCGCTACCACTATCGATAATTCCACGAATTTTCCGTCCCGCGATTTCAATTTCGACCGTTATTCTTACCGTCTCGGTCGGTTCTTTAGGACACTCGATCGCGTGAGGTGATAGTGTTGATAATTTTGATTTTCCGGACAGAGTTACTAAATTCGTTGAACCAATTTCCGCAAATTTCTCTTCGCTCGGTTCGCTGTTTATGACCGTTAAACTCGGAAGGTTTCCAGTGTGATCTGACGCTTCCACAGAGATTATCTCATCTATTTCGTCATCTGTCAAGTCAGTCTCGTCCATTAAACCGGTTGCCGTCTGTAGTTCTATTGGCGGTTCGGTCGCGGTTTTATCTAAGTCTTT
Organism: Itoplectis maculator; assembly: GCA_964034905.1. NCBI lineage: Eukaryota > Metazoa > Arthropoda > Insecta > Hymenoptera > Ichneumonidae > Itoplectis > Itoplectis maculator. Next base: position 17,848 of record CAXITY010000006.1, on the reverse strand, counting down.
AACTTGATCAATTTGGACTCTACTTGTACTAGGTTTGACCTCGGCTTGGCCCTTTGATTCAGTAATTGGAGGTGAAATTACTGAGGGCTTTTCCCGTTTCCCGTCCAGTCGGGGCAATCTTTGTTTACGTGGCCGACTTTCCGGCAGCGAACGCAAACTAACTGCGGTTCGTCGTTACAAAAGCGCAGACTGTGTCCGGTCTTCCCACAATTGAGGCAAAAGAATTTACTCCGATCGACTTCGGCTTTCGCAGAGTCAAGTTTTGACGTTGTCGCGGTTGAAGCCTTTGAGTTTCCCGATTTTTCGAAACGTTCGAGATTCTTTTCAAGTCTTTGTCTCGTCAGGGTTTTGGAGCTGTCTGTCTTGTTTGGTTGTTTCGACTGCATTGCTTGCAACGACATCGCTTGTTCTTCGTCAACGTCAGTCACGTCTTCTTCTTCGAGCTGGTCATTGTCGACCCCGAGATCGGACTGTACTTGCGCGCACTTTAAATCGATTTTACCTGACTTTGATCGCGTCCTTTCGATGACTCTACTTGACCGTTGATATACATAACTTCTTTCGTTCACGTAGTGAAGGAATTCTGTGTAATCCCGGAGGCCTAGATTTAATATTTCGAACGTTAGGTGCGGATTAAATTTCGTTAGAATTTGTTTAAGTTGTTCTCTAAATTCCGGCGGATATTGCATTTGTTCGAAAATAACGCGAGCGCGACACGCGAATTCAGCCAAGCTCTCATTTCGCTCGAGGTTGAGAGCGCAAACTTCGAGAAGGAGATCGGCATCGTCCTTCTTTACGCCCCATTCGTAACGAAAAGCTCGTGCGAATTCCTTCCACGTGCGCCACGATCCTTTATTTACCAGATACCATGAACGATAAGGACCTTCGAATATTTGAGATAGACATGGCACGAAGAGATCTTTACTAATGCCACTCAAACTCAAATGATCCTTTAAAATGAACAAAAATTGCTCAGGATCCTTCTCGGTCTTAGGGAAACTGATGTTCCACGTGCTTACGATTTTCCCGATCTGAATCGCGTTCGAATTCCGAGGCTGATCGTACAACATCGAATCGTAGCTTCTTCTAAATCGCGTTCCGTTCCTAGTGTTTACTTCGTCGTCTAATAGGCTGTTACTGGCTGTGATGGTTCTAGCAGTACTCTCACTGTCGCTACTGTCACTATCCCGCCAAGACAACGTGCCTCTCCTACGAACGCTCGAGTTAACACTCGAACCTCGGTAATTTCTCGAGTCGAACGAGTGATAAGAAGCGCGACTCTCGCTACGCCGTGTTTCCCGATTTTCGCGATTTCTTTCATTTAATCGCGGAGATTCGTTCCCGGTTATATCGTAATTTTGGGCAGCAGAGTTTGCTCGTTGCATCATTTCCTGGTATGCGGATTCAGTTACGAGAATTTCTTCGTCTGCGAGTTGGCCATTTGCTTGCGGTTTCGCGATTTTTAAACTAACCAAACGCGGTGATGCTGTTTCGTTTGACCTACTCGCGTTCCAAGTCGCGGCTTGCGAGTTTGTTCTACCGCCGATCGTCGTATCTCTTGAACACGAGGCGTCTTGGTTAACCGGTTGAAAGTGAACATGACGTAATTCCCTTTCGACTGATCCCTGATTTTCGTTATTTGTCCGTTCGAGGCCTACATTCCCTCGACTTGTCGTGGTGTTGGTCGCGGGGTCCTGATATACAGCGAAAGCGCTTGAATCGGTTATTTGCGATCGACGACTTTCCTCCCCTCCTTCGGACCGTTGTTCCGTCCGACGCGACTCGATTCTCCCCGTATTTCGATCGCAATCGTCAGCGCGCGAATCGCGATCCTGTTTCTCGCTCATTAGTTTTATACTATCGTGAAGGACCTTTACCGTTCGTTCGAGAGCATTAAAACGCGATTCGATATAACTATCTCGGCTGTTGCCCGTTATGTTTGCAGTAGGGCTAGGCGTTACGCGTCCTCTCCCTCTCCCTTTCGGTTGAGGCGGAGGCTGAACAACTCCCGACCTTTGAGCTTGGTCTTCCACGGTTGGATCGAATTCCGCCGACGCGTTTTCCATATCGTTCGCACTCGACCCGGAGGGTTTTTCGCTCGCGTTCGACGGTGCGTCGTCGGTCTGAGACATGTTATTTCCGGCTAAATCCCTTTCCTGATTTTTATTTCGACGTCTTGTCGGAGGACTAAAGAACATCGTGGTCATATCCGGGTTTGTTACAATCGATTCGGTGTAAAACACCGTTCCTTCTATTCGATTTATGAATAGGAATAATTAACCATTTAATTCAAATCACGAAGGCCGTAGCAAGATACGCACCGACGTGCAAAACAAATCAATTTGATAAATGCGAGCACGGAACGATCCGGCTCACAGAGTTCCCCGCGGCTTATTACTTAACCAAACGTAGCAAGATACGGCTCAGCCAGTAACTCCACGAAATTTGATAATGGATTTGAATTTGAGAATTCACTCGTATGCAGTGGACTTCGTTGCAAGAAACGAACCCAACTACAACAATTTGATTTGTGCGAACATGGTCCAATCCATTTCACAGAATTTGAAATCGAACATATTTCGGTTCGAGAAATTTGACAAGATTTGTGACGAAAATCGTTGCAAGAAACGAATCCGTCGGAACTTGATAAATATCAACATGGCACAAATAGTTCACAGCATTTGATAATAACGATCGCAGCGAGATGCGAACTTTTGCATTTTAATTTGATCAATCATTTTCTTTAATAAATTTGGATCTTGTTATTCGAGCTCGAATAACGGTCGTAGCAAGATACTGATCGATACCGAGCCGAATTATAGTGTGGTCAACAGACAAACTCGTTTACAAATACATTCGGAATCATTTGAATAATAAATATTATACTTATATTACAGTAGTAGCAAGGAAGCGATAGCAAAGGCTAAGCATTGTGTTCCTGGAACTTGGCTTTGTTTACTTTCCGTGCGGGCCGAGCGCACGACCTTGTCGCTCTCTGCGGCGAAACTAATACACTTCGTTCGGCCCTTTTGTACATTGAACGAATTTTATCTTTACAATTTTACAATTTAACAGAAATTTTCTCAAAATTTACCCCTTTGCCCCACGTTGGGCGCCAATTGAGATAGGAATCTTTTTCCCGCGTGAAATTTATTTTCCGAACGCAACAATTTGATCGATTCCACACCTGACGCGGCCGGGGTCGACGGCTGTCAGGGCTCAAGAGGCTGAACAATTTGAAATTTGGTTGGGCGCCAGCCGACTACTGTCGACGATTTGATTTAATTTATTATCTGATCGATTCGGAATACCTCAGGGAAGGTTCAAGGGCTGACCCTAATAAATACGATTTGACTTGAATGAGTTTCCAGGAACTTTAATTTGAGATTGTTGCAATTCAGGCAAAATTGTAGGTACTTACAGTGATTGTTACAAAGATGTGCACAACACAACGGTTCACTCGACCCCCGGACGCAATGAACAAAAGTTGATTATAATATAATTCGGTCCTTGATGACGTCTAGCTCTCGCGAGGCCCGTGGGTCGAGTGCCTTCGTCGCCGGCTTCCTTTGCCGGGTGGGGGCAAGTTCGATCGTGTATCTATGACGCGTGCGTATTAGCGTCCTAATACGTCGTTACTCGGCCGATAGTTCTCGGTCCCTTTGTGATCGACATTCCTCCGATCGAACTTACCGTCGGTCGTATAAGTAATTTTGTCAAGAAATGTTTCCGCGCGTGACGCTGCAGCTTTTATCGTAGATCCTGTTACACCTTAAAAACTATTTACTTAAGCTATAAACCGCCACCACCATCAGAAAGTTCATGAAAAATCATTAAAGTTCCGCATCTCAAACAAATTTATTTTAATACGTACTACGAATAAAAAGAGGGTGACCACCCGGAAATTGTCACACTGTATACTATTATACTATAGATTCCGACGCACGTGACAAAGCGCCGCAAGGAGTTCGTGACGCGCCCTTTTTAGGCACTCACGTTTTAAGAAAACGCACCAAGAGTGCCTATTGAATTCGCTGTCCAAGGGTGTAAATACGTTTTTTATGGAAAATGTCAATATAATTTTATTTTATCCACTACTTTTTAGTTCACATTTCTTAAGCATGCTAAAATACATATTCTTGACATAAAATAATAAGGAATTTGCATTACTAAAGACATTTTTTCCTTCAGACAAGATTTTGTGTTACCCGGACGTCCGTATCACTTAGTGGCTCTGGACTGAACAGAGCGAACAAGTTGAAATTTGGAATATTTCTTAGTCTAGCACTGGGAAGTATGCCCATGAAGTGTGTTAATTTTCCAATCATTTTATACAGGAGTTCACTTGAAGAAATTTGGCACTTTTGGTCGTCAAGTTGTATACGGGTCTCAATCTTGGCCATCGATGGAAGAATTTGGCTGAAACTTGCTGCATAATTCTAATTCAACTTAATCTTGATGCACTTTTTTTAGTTTTTTTCTTACACACTTTTTAAGTGGTGAATACCTAAGACACTCAAATCATTAAATTGAAAATTGTGTCCGGCTGTCAGTCTTCGCAGTCAATAAAGTAATTTGACTAAAACTTGCAGCGTTCTCATATTTTACCTTAATTCAAATGTATCTTTCCTCATATTAGCCCTTAGATCATTTTAGAATGATGATTACCTACCATAATAGAATCAAAATATTCAATTTTAATTAATTTCACAATTATGATAACAATAATATTTTTCTCTTCAAAATAATTATCCGCTGTACATTCCACATATTATAATGTCAAAATAATTGATTCCGAAATGATTTTTCAATTTTTATATTTATTAATTGCACTGATACAGTTTTATTGTATTATTAATTCATAATTAATATACCAAACTGAAATATTATGAGTATAAACATAACCTAAACACAAAATTCGTAAAACATATTGACACCTTCTCTACGGAACTATATATGTTTGAAATGTATATTTTTCATTAAATTATTCGTTATTTTTTATTCACTGGCACTCATAACTGTATTCACTATTTATTGTCTGGTTTCGTCTGTAAATTTTCACTTGTCACTGCTAATGTTTTTGTCAATTTTATTTACTCATTGTAAATCATCACGTAATTACCATATAACACCTGCATTCATGATTTTATTGATTTCTAACATTTTTTTACACTCAATTATTAAATTAATTAACTACTATAAAAAAATAGAACCCAACAAATTCAGGTGTTTCACGATTGTCACCTGATTCATAATTCACGCCGCGACCGCAATCGCGCTGACGGCTTGCCGTCACTCGACCAAAAAATACGATAGCCGAACGTACTAAACGCGCCAATTTATAAATGCCGATTGACCGTTCACCCGAATGAGAAAAGATCCGACGAGTCATAATACCGAAATATTTATTAGCCAAACGGTGAAAACGCCGAAAAGTTTTTATGCCGAACGGATGAAAATACCGAATTTCATTTCAACAGAATTGTAATGTTCCCGAATGCACCATTTGCCTGAATGTATCGAACACTCGAAAGTCCGTTCTCCCGAATGGGATTTTGACAGAAAATATTTTTCACTTAAGTAGAGTTCTTCATTACCGACACATGCTTCTAACCATGTCGGTATATTGGAGTTCTAGAATTCGATCTATAGTCGCCTCGTCCACAGATAGTTTTCGTCTTTTAATAAGCTTAATAATCATTACATCATGTGGATATCGACTGGTAAATATTAAGGGGCTGCTGGAATAGATTTTTTTACCGACTGGTCGGTAAAAAAGTACGATTTCGTAGTTTACGGTTTACGTCGTTATTGTATTACAAAAATGTCTCAAATTGCACAGGATTATAACATCAACATAGGCGCATCAGCGTAGACTCGAATTTTGGGTGAAAACGCTTGAAAAACAAGGAAAATCGTAAATTTGTAAGTCTATCGAAAACCAATATGGCCGCTAGAACTGTCAACTGTCACCTTTTTCGTATTATATAAATATTTCCAGGAATCCCATACGAAAAACGAGAATCTACGCCGATGCGCTTACATTAATATAATAATCTTGTGCAATTTGAGACATTTTTGTAATACAATAACGACGTAAACCATAAACTACGAAACCGTACTTTTTTACCGACCAGTCGGTAAAAAAATCTACTCCAGCAGCCCCTTAAGAGGCGAAAACTGGTCTACTTCCAAAGTCTGCCAAAACCAAAGTCTGCCAAAACTGCAATACCGACAGAACTTTTAGTTGGTCGAAGCGCCACAAGAGGGGTTGCCGGCAGAAGCCTAATTCGAAAATCCGAAAGCACAATACCGGGTGGCACGTCAGTTGCTAGGAACAGTGGTGCTCAACCGAAACGAAATGAAGAACGATTTCAAGAATGATACGCGCACGGGCGCATAAAACTCGTGGATAAAAAATAAAAAGACGAGATTCGGATGCTTAATCGCTTTATTAATCTTTGTTACAATATTCCGTTTCTAATTGCTTTATTAATCTTTGTTACAATATTCAGTTTCTAATTGCTTTATTAATCTTTGTTACAATTTTAATATCCATCAGAACGCGAAGCTTCTCCTCGAAATATTGACTGCAAGGCGCGCAAACGCATTCGGCGCAAATTCTCGCCTGAAGCTGTAAAAAAAACTCATTATTTTAATGTTTTCATGTTTTTATGTTTAAATTTTAATGTTTTACCTGAGCCGTTTATCGAAGATACAATTGCGCCACGTCCAAAACATTTTGGAGTCTGTTGACTTCTTGGTGATTTTCCTTGCGATGAGTCGCGTCGAATATTCGTAGCTTCGCGGAAACTCCGGGCCTGACCGTTCAGTCGCTCTTCCATCTCCTTGGCGACGAGCTCACCACCCTTGTGGAACTTGGCCGCGATGATATTTTCGGACCCCACGACGAACGACACGAGATCCGCTCGATTCACCGCAGTCTTGAACTTCGTCGTGGTCGCGTGAAACTTGTTGCCGATGCTGTCGAAGTACTCGACCACGTAATTCAGTTCCATTCCCTTGGGTAGCATGTTCAATTCCTTGCCGCTTCTCATGCGAATGTTCGAGCTGAGTGTCAGCATCATGTAATGAATTGGCTTTACCTAAGAGAAATGAAATTCAAGGTTAAAAAAAGAATGCCAAATGGCTGTTACACGAAAAAATCGCCATCAGCAATTTCGAGGCCTACAACTATGAAGCAATCTGTCGACGTCATCGTTAACGTGAGTGTAGCCATGGTTTGAAATGACTTTTTCGTGTAACAGCCACTTAGCATTCTTTTTTTAACCTTGAATTTCATTTCTCTTAGGTAAAGCCAATTCATTACATGATGCTGACACTCAGCTCGAACATTCGCATAAGAAGCGGCGAGGAATTGAACATGCAACCCAAGGGAATGGAACTGAATTACGTGGTCGAGTACTTCGACAGCGTCGGCAACAAGTTTCACGCGACCACGACGAAGTTCAAGACTGCGGTGAATCGAGCGGATCTCGTGTCGTTCGTCGCGAGGTCCGAAAATCTCATCGCCGCCAAGTTTCACGAGGGTGGTGAGCTCATCGCCAAGGAGATAGAAGAGCGACTGAACGGTCAGGCCCGGAGTTTCCGCGAAGCTACGAATATTCGACGCGACTCATCGCAAGGAAAATTACCAAGAAGTCAACAGACTCCAAAACGTTTTGGACGTGGCGCAATTGTATCTTCGATAAACGGCTCAGGTAAAACATTACAATTTAAACATAAAAACATGAAAACATTAAAATAATGAGTTTTTTTTTTACAGCTTCAGGCGAGAATTTGCGCCGACTGCGTTTGCGTGCCTTGCAGTGAAGATTTCGAGGAGAAGCTTCGCGTTCTGATGGACATGAAAATTGTAACAAAGATTAATAAAGCAATTGGAAACTGAATATTGTAACAAAAATTAATAAAGCGATTAAGCATCCGAATCTCGTCTTTTTATTTGTTATCCACGAGTTTCATGCGCCCGTGCGCGTATCATTCTTGAAATCGTTCTTGATTTCGTTTCGGTTGAGCACCACTGTTCCTAGCAACTGACGTGCCACCCGGTATTGTGCTTTCGGATTTTCGAATTAGGCTTCTGCCGGCAACCCCCTCTTGTGGCGCTTCGACCAACTAAGAGTTCTGTCGGTATTGCAGTTTTAGCAGACTTTGGTTTTGGCAGACTTTGGAAGTAGACCCGAAAACTATCTGTGAACGAGGCGGCTATAGATTGAATTCTAGAGAACTCCAATATACCGACACAGTTAGCTGCATGTGTCGGTAATGAGGAACTCTACTTAGGTGAACAAGTGAATATTTTTCCACTGCGTACTTGACTTTGGCTATAACTTACAGCGTACTCATATTTTATCTCAATTCAGATATATCTTCTCTTATATTTGCCATAAGATCATTTTAGAGTGATAATTACCTATATTAATACATTTTAATAAATTAATTTTTATTAATTTGATACTTATTACGAAGGAAATTCAAATAAATATCGTGGACTATTAATCACTAACAAACACTAATTACAAACTATCAAACGATTCCGCGTCGCTTGTGTACGAATTCACTGACATTGTTTTTTGGTAAGTTTACCGTTCCAGGATTTTACGGTAATTCCACATCTCTAGTCTCGAGACAAGTCCAAGTACCGTGGAACCTCTCATAGCGTACCAAATGCGGGGACATGTACGCTAAGTGAAGAGCCAATCAGGCACGCGAAACGTTCGTGCCTCTCACTCTCTCTCGCTAAATCGTCCAATCACAGCGCTGGTACGTTTCCCAATGTACGTTATGAGGGTGTGCGCTATAAGAGGTTCCAGTGTAGACAAAACCTACTTTACCGACCGACACGAGACGCTTCAAGACTCTTTTACCGGAGACACCGTGTTTTGACCTCATTTCGATTGACACACATCGATAATATAAATGAATAATGTATATTTTATATTGAATTATTTCTTATTTGCTTATTTTCACTGGATCTTATCACTGCATTCGCTGTTTTTTGGTCTGTTTTCGTCTCTGAATGTTCACCTGTCACTGTGGCTGATGTATCTCTCGATTTAATTTATTTATCATAAAACAATCGTAATCACCAAATTACAACTACGTTCACGCCCTAACAGTTCGGTCCAACCGTATACCGACTATGATCCCCACCGAGTCGTTTTAGGACACGGGATCAACTAGTATTTCATCGAAACCAACCACCGACCAACTGAGATTTAGTTGAGAACACGGTTTGTCAGTGGTTGTTTTCTTCAAAATACTGGTTGTTTTCGTGTTCTAAACCGACCTGGTTGGATTTTTCGTGGTTGGTCGATCTGCTAGGGCGGTTTTATTAATTTCTTATATCTTTTTTTTTTAACGATAACCCTTCTTCACACTTTATTATTAAATGATTTAACTATAATAAGAAAGTAGAACTTAATGACGATTTACGCCTTTTCAAGAGACACGATAGCGTCTCGAGACAAGTCCATTTCCACTACCTTACCGACCGATAACTCAACATCCTAAGGCCTTGGGTCCTCGTTGTAATTGGTCATTTCTTGTGGCCTCGCTGCCTGCGTTTTGAACGCGATAAATTCATACTCCACATTTTCTATTGACCATTTTATGGGTCATTTTCTATTGATTCGAATGAATTTTTATTTTTTGAAAATGACCGACATTGAAAATCACAGAGTTATATAGATATGAAAATACCGGTATTTTTATTTTTGGTAAAATAACAATGAAACTACCGTACCGTTTTTTATCCACATTTTTTTTTCTATCATCTTTATGTTGTGAAAATACGGTCATGAAAAATGCTCGTAAGTTTGACCGGTTACAAATTTTTGTTGGTGAATTCACCATAAAAAATGGTAAACTGCGTCTATATAGTTGTGAAATAACCGGTAACGAATTTTTTGGTAAAATTACAGCAACGTTGTTTCGTAAATTCACCGTAACTTGACTAGAATTCTTAATCACTAAGAGACTATATGACTTTATTACCGATGTCGTAAATTTAACACCGGTTTTTAATCGTAAAATTACTGGTCATGTATACCGCTCACGTCTCTAGTCCGAACCGCATCGTGCACGGCGCGAAACGCGACCTCCGAACGGTACCGTGCGAAGCGCGAAGTGCGACGTCCGGATGGCATCGTGCAGAGCGCAAAGCGCGACGTCCGGACGGCACGGTGCGGAGCGCGAAGCGCGACGTCCGAACGCCACCGTGTAGAGCGCGAAGCGCGACTTTCGAACGGCATCGTGCGGATCGCGAAGCGCGACGTCCGACCGGCGCTGTGCGGAGCGCGAAGCGCGACGTCCAAACGACCCCCTGCGGAGCGCGGAGCGCGACTACCGCGTGAGTGCCTTAAAATGACACCAGGGAAAAATGTCCCGAAGGGACATTTTTGCCGCAGGGTCATTTTCGGGGGGTTTGGGGGGCGAAGCCCTCCAACAACAACCCGGCGCCCCGCAGGGGCGACCGGGTTGCTTGTTCGGAAGTTCCACCGACAGTGACAGCGGTGAGAACAACTTATCGGTTTTATATATTTGAATTCTCCATCCTTAAGGAACATCGTTAGGATTCGACGGACTCTGGAGAATCCCTGCACCATCGAATGAAGAAGAGAAACAGAGAAAGAGAGAGAGAGAGAGAGAGAAAGAGAGAGAGTATGAAGAGAAAAAGAACTGAAGAAGAAGAAGAAGAACGATTCAATTTTGCATTTATTGTTATTTATTTAAGAGACTGACTGGACTGTTTCCGTGACAGAGACGATCATTTAAATTCTTTCAAGTGTAGGAGTTTCAAATTTTGTAAACGCTGTCCTTCCCAGGTTTTTCAGCCATGGTTTTCCCTCGGGACTAGGGCGAATGCCAGGGCAGCGTAATTAGGTCGCGAGTAGAGCTGGAGATGTACCATGGCAACCACATCATAGCATTTTGAGGTAGTTGCCGGGACGGCAACTCAAAAGGGAGGGGAGTAGTGTAACGGTTGGTGCGCCTTAGTTCAGGCTGGTTGGGGTTACTGGACCGAGCGCGGCACACTTGACGACGGACTTGACGACGGATCCTCTTAGCAACGTTGACAAACAACGACATTCAGTTTCGGCTAACACCGCGACTTGAACAGACGTGACAGCTAAACGCGCTCCGCTTTTAATAAACGTTTTCGTTCCGTTCCCGATATTTGCGACTCCTTATTTCCACCCACGTTACAAAGGGAGGGGAGTAGTGTAACGGTTGGTGCGCCTTAGTTCAGGCTGGTTGGGGTTACTGGACCGAGCGCGGCACACTTGACGACGGACTTGACGACGGATCCTCTTAGCAACGTTGACAAACAACGACATTCAGTTTCGGCTAACACCGCGACTTGAACAGACGTGACAGCTAAACGCGCTCCGCTTTTAATAAACGTTTTCGTTCCGTTCCCGATATTTGCGACTCCTTATTTCCACCCACGTTACAATATATATGTAACACTTCCATTGCTATTTAACAATTCTTACCTATAACATATCATGATACTCATGCTCCCAGTGAATACTCGTAATTTCCAGAGATTGACCATCTTTGCTTGCCAACAATTTGACGCATGCTTGACAATCCATCTTGTGTGTACTAGATAGATAAGTATTATGATACATCATTTTCTTATATTAGCAAAGAGTTTTCGATACAATTGTAATGAAACTTTTTTGAGGATGAGAGCGAGTTTGCAGCACAAGCTGAAGGCGCGTGCTACAATCACACGAGTAGAGAAAAAGTGTTTTGCACGAGTTTCGAAGAAAATGTTATGCTAACAGTGTGTGATTTATGTTACCAGTAACGTACATTTTATGTTCCCAGTATGTTTAGCGTGTGCGAAATCGCACTCCAAACACAGGGTGGCATAAATAAACATTTTTCTGAATATATTTGATTTTCTGTACGAAATAATTCGAACGTTTTTTATACGATTTAAAAGTTACCTAGTTTGACGCTGTCCTTTACCCTTGGACTGGAATTTCATGCCTCCATGGATACAGTGCATCCAAAGCTTATAATATTTGAGTTCAGGATTTATGGTCCTTTTTAACCTTCGCCGCCTGCAGGAGTCTCGAATCTCTTGTCCAATACTTTTGTCGTTGCTGTTGTTCCCAATTCGCGAAAAATTTTTTCCCAAATTTCGATACTCTCGAACCGTTCACCAACACGCATTTCGTATACTTTAGCCACGGCGTTCCCCTCCATCTGCGGATAATGCGATAATTTATGAGAAATAGTTATTATGACAAAAATATTGAGTGCAGGTCAAAACTTGTGTAGACACATAAACGACACTAGTCGTCAAGAATACTCTGTCCATTCAGGCCCTCAACAGAAACGTGCATGTAAATCGAAAAATTATAACTTACCTTTTCATTATTTGGGATAAAACACGATAAAAATGTTGTTCGATTCTCGATTCGCAACCAGCACACAGTTAATCGAGAACTTCCTCGCGGCACAACACAATGGATGTACGCGATGCGCAGCAAAGAATAGACCACTTGGTTTATCGTATAAACCTTCTGATTTTTGCATTCTGCGCATATGGCTTCGTCACGGTTGCCAACTAACTACAGGACAATAGCGCAGTCTATTGGCTGTATACAGTCGACCAATAGAGTACCCGACTTTGAACATCGTTGCACCGAACCTGCAGCGGGACGTCGCTCAACGGAGCGGCTGAATCGCGGGGACTCCCGAGTGAGGATTCACCGATTTCCTCGTGAATTGTGTTATTTGTTTGACCTCTAGCTGTTTGTCTTAATGCTTTTTCGTCGAGATATTCGTTCACTTTGACCTTGTCTAACTGGCCTCGAGAGCGAGTTCCCCTCATTTCCCAAACTCGCACTGATTGTGAAAAGGAATTCTGAACGTCCCTAATTGACCGCTATTTTCCTATATTTTTTTTTTGAACGTCTGTAAAACTCCTGTACTCAGTGTAATTAAATCACGCCCCCTTTTCCTTTGCTTGAATTATTATTCCTGTTTGGTTTCCGGAATCTCGCAGATTTCCATTTCAGTATCGTAATTTAGACGCACGTTTCCGACGTGTCCCCAATAGATTAATTCGTCTATGCTCCTTTCCCTAAAATTTCTCAAAGATGCAATATAATTATCACTGGCTTGCGGTGCGGGGACCTCCGTTGGTGGGGGTTCGATATTAGGGCGTGGTGCAGGGTCCCTACCTCGCGGGTACACGCGCACGGGACTGTTTGCTCTGTATCTGTATTTTCTCACTTTTGGCATTAGATTGCTTTATTTAGTTCTTAAACCTCGGGTCTATCTCACAAGAATTTATTTATCGCTCTGCTGATTTTATTTTATTTTATTTTATTTTTATTTTTATAATTTTTTTTTATTCACTTTTCCTGATTGCTTTCTACTGATTCACTGTTAATATCGGTTCTCCTAGGAGGTGCTTCCTCTGCAGTTAATTCGCTGGGGGTGATTGGGGTTTGACTATTGGGACACGATCTGGCTGCAGCTGCTTTATTAATTCGCGCTATTATTCTTGCGTATTCTTTCTGCGCTACTTCTTGAAGCAACTGTCCTTTACGTCTTAAAGTGCGTTTGTGGTCTTCGCGAGTTTTAAGTTTTCGGAAATTCATTAATTTGTGACAGAATTTTTTGATAAAATCTGTCCCCCGGCCTGCAGAGTCGCGAATCTGTGGCTTTCCACGCGTTCCCTCCGACCTCTGATTGGTCGCCCTCCGATTTCGCGATGAAGTTACCTATACGTGTTATCTGACGGTCAGTTTTCGTGGTCAGTGTGCTGAGTTTACCGCGGATCAGGGCCGACATTACTGCGCCACCCGGTATACTTCGGCGGTAACGCTTAGGTTGCGTCGTGCGAGAGGATCGAGGACCGGTGAAATTCCGGCGCTCCAAAATAAAAGTGACGCTTGGGGGAAAGATTGCATAAGTTTCAGGTTGAGGTGGAAGGCCGCAGCGGAGGCGCTAACGACCACGCCGACGCTCGGATTGCCAGGTCGTTCCGTTATCTTTTCCGTATCTTTTCCGTTATCTATTCCGTTATCTTTACGTTTACGTTTGTTCGGAACCCCGCGTCACGAGGAGATTCCCTCGTTATCGATCATCACCACGACAGTCCAGTCATTTTTCCGGTCCGTTTAAGTTACGTCAGTTATCTTTTCGTTTCGTTCGTTACTTCGGGTATCTCCGTTGGCTTTCGGTATCGCCGTTCACTTCGGCAAGAATCGGGTCCCTTCGGGTGCTCGCGTGTGCGCGCGCACCGCCGCAACAGCATCGCCGCGCGTCACCCAGGAGTGGGGTCAAGGTGAGAGTGGGGCGAGCGCCTCGCGCGGCCCTGCTGGTTCGAAAAGTTACCTCCGACGCTCTCTCGTCGGCTGGCCGCCGGCCGAGCAGCAGCTCTCCTGTTCTCTCTTGGTAACTAATGTTACCTAATGTTACCTAATGTTACCTAATGTTACCTAATGTTAACTCATGGTATCTAATGTTGCCTTTTTACCTTTTTTGCGTTCTCTATGCGTTACCTCGGGTGGTTTCTACTCGTTATCTTTGGCGATCAACGCCGGTTGATTAATCGGTCGTTCTCGACCTGTTACCTCTAGCGTTCTCTATTAATTGAGTACCGGCGTTCCCTTTCTATATTTCTGGAGTTCTCTTTTACACACCCGGTGTTCTCTGGATTTATTTTCCGACGTTCTCTCTCTGGTTTACCGGTGATCTCTTCGTATATTTTCTGTTATCGCCCACTGGTCTCTATTTCCTTTCAGCCGCCTACGCACCTGGATACTTAGAATTAGTCAGTGTAGTGACAGGGTTGCGAGTACTCGCCGATGTTCTCTGTCGCGTGCACTTCTGTTCCCTCGTGTTCCCTACGGCGTTCGCGTTCGGTTTCCGGTTATTCGTGCGTTCTCACGAGTGTCATGGGTTTAGTTCGCGGTTGTTCACCACCGATTTCTCCGGTTATTTGTGGATTTATCGGGTGTTATCTGATTTTCCGCGGTTGCTCCCTGATAACCCGCGTACATTTATTGAGTGTTCCCTGGGTTTCCGTGTACAATTATCGTGTGTTACCTGGGTTTTCCGCATAAATTTACAGTATGTTCTCTGATTCGTTCGCGTGCGTTATCCGACGCTCCCTTCCGATCTCGCGTGCATTTCCGGGAGATATCTGGTGGTGGTTTAGTGTTAGGAAGTTCTCTTTCTGATTTCCGGTTTGATTTATTCGAGTTTCTGCGTTTCCGCTATCTCGTTCTCGCTATCTTGTTCTCTCGGTATCTCGTTCTCGATCGCGGTGATTTCCGTTATAGTTCTTTTGTGAATTAAGAAAATAAACCGGCCGAATTTTCCGTTTAATTTCGTGTTCGCCCTTATTCAGTGCCACTAAGAATCCACGCCCTCTCTCCACAAACCTACACACTGAGCGACCCCGAGTTTTCCGTGAATCGCTTCTCCGAATCCGTCGCCGTTTAGGTTTAGTTACGTTTACGTTTTCGGTTTCGGGCGGTTTGTCGATTCCGCCCGCGTCCCAATCAAATAAAAAATCGGCTGGCGCCCACCGGCATTTGGCGACGGGCGAGGAGAGCGCACGAAGGTGGCGGAAAGTAAGAATTTTCCTCACAAATTCAAAAATATTTCTTTCTTTCAAGACGGTACCCTCGGAGTCTCAAGGGGCTAAGAGCCACGGGTGGTCGAGAGCGCTAGCGACGGCTCTGGTTCACGGGGCGGATCGCGCACACACACTTGTCACTGGGTTTTATTTTCCGAAGTTCGAATACTTTCTTTATTTCTCGCGTTTGGAATATCGTGGATTTTATCTTGCTATTATTTGGTCGTTGGTCTATTATTCGCGCTTTACCCGGATTTTCACTTTTGATTTTATTTCGATAGCTCTTTTCATTAAATTTTCTTCCTCCCGGTTTCCACTTAATTCCCACAAAAATATCCCCGTAAACGCGAAAAATTGCAATGTAAAAATGAGGGTGACCGGTTCCCTTCACTCCTCGTATTCTATTTCTTGATTTATCTCGAGTGCTTCTAGTATTTCTAAGAAAGCTTCGACAATTTCCACCCTATTTTTACTGATTATCCTCATTGAATTTTTAATTCCTGAATTTCACTGGTTAAAATCTCTTTTTTTTTTTTTTTTTTTTTTTCACTGTATTTCGTTGTCACTTCCTGAATTCCTAAACTTCCGTGGGCTTGAATTTTAAACACTTGGGGTTAGATATGGTTATAAAGCGAGCTTGGTCATGCAATAATCATGAAAAATTTTAAATACGTAATAATATTATTTTTCTCTTCTTTTTTTTTTTCAACAAGAGTTCTCAATCCAAAATTTCAGAAATCACGTATTTTAAAAGATCCCGGACGAGCCCCCAAATTTGTTACGTCAAATATGTAGAAGATTTGCATCCCCGACAAATTTACACGTTTAAGGCAGTTTGTGACAGAATTTTTTGAGAACTTCTGTCCCCCGGCCGCAGAGTCGCGAATCTGTGGCTTTCGACGCGTTCCCTCCGACCTCTGATTGGTCGCCCTCCGGTTTCGCGCTACTGTTACCTCCACGTGTTACCTGACGGTCAGTTTTCGTGGTCAGTGTGCTGAATTTACCGCGGATCAGGGCCGACACTACTGTGCCACCCGGTATACTTCGGCGGTAACGCTTAGGTTGCGTCGTGCGAGAGGATCGAGGACCGGTGAAATTCCGGCGCTCCAAAATAAAAGTGACGCTTGGGGGAAAGATTGCATAAGTTTCAGGTTGAGGTGGAAGGCCGCAGCGGAGGCGCTAACGACCACGCCGACGCTCGGATTGCCAGGTCGTTCCGCTATCTTTTCCGTATCTTTTCCGTTATCTATTCCGTTATCTTTACGTTTACGTTTGTTCGGAACCCCACGTCACGAGGAGATTCCCTCGTTACCGACCATCACCACGACAGTCCAGTCATTTTCCGGTCCGTTTAAGTTTCGTCAGTTATCTCTTCGCAGCGCTCGGTACTTCGGGCGTCTTCGTTGGTTTTCGGCATCGCCGTTCCCTTCGGCAAGATTCGGGTTCCTTCGGGTGCTCGCGTGTGCGCGCGCACCGCCGCAACAGCATCGCCGCGCGTCACCCAGGAGTGGGATCAAGGTAAAGGTGGGGCGAGCGCCTCGCGCGGCTCTGCTGGGTCGAGAACTCAGGCCCGACTCTCTCTCGTCGGCCGGCCTCCGGCCGGAGCAGCTGTTCTCTTGTTCTCTCCTGTACTCTAATGTTATCTTATGTTACCTCATGTTACCTCATGTTACCTCATGTTACCTCATGTTACCTTTTTACACTTCGTTTTTTTGGTGCATGGTCTATGCGTATTTCGGGTGTTCCCGATGCGTTATCTTTGGAAGTAGGGTAATTAGTCGGTCGCTCTCGACCTGTTATCTTTAATATTCGGAATTAATTGGGTACCGGTGGTCTCTTTTCTTATATCTCGGGAGTTCTCTCTGTACGTCGATGTTCTCTGAATACGTTTTCCGACATTCTCTCCCGTGATTTACCAGTGTTCTCTGTTCGAGTATTTCGGGAGTTCTCTCGGCACGTCGATGTTCTCTGAATACATTTTCCGACGTTCTCTCTCTGATTTACCGGTGATCTCTTCGTATATTTTCTGTTATCGCCCACAGGTTTATTTTCTTTTCAGCCGCCTTCCCCCGGGACACTCGGATTACCGTGAATAGTGATATTGTGTGAGCCTCCGCTAGTTCGCGATCGTTCTCTCTAACCTTCGGTTTTGTGTGCTCGAGTGTTACCTGGTTATCCGCGTGTAATTATTCGCGCGTTATCTGGGCCCCC